>WNWK01011980.1:0-61815 GCA_009830355.1 Cherax destructor
TGCCTCCATTACATCACATTCCAGACTATTCCACTTCCTGACAACTCTGTGACTTAAGAAATACTTCCTAAATTCCTGTGATTCGTTTGAGTCTTCAACTTCCAATCGTGACCCCTTGTTGGTGTGTCCCATCTCTGGAACATCTTGTCTCCGTCCACCTTGTCGATTCCTCTTAGTATTTTATATGTCGTTATCACATCCCCCCTATCTCTCCTGTCCTCCAGTGTCGTCAGGTCGATTTCCCTTAACCTGTCCTAGCAGGACATGCCCCTTAGCTCCGGGACTAATCTTTTTGCAAACCTTTGCACTTTCTCCAATTTCCTTACGTGCTTGGCTAGGCGTGGGTTCCAAACCGGTGCCACATACCCCAATATGGGCTTGACGTCCGCGGTGTTCAGGGTCCTGAGCAATTCCTTATTGAGATGTCTGAACACTATTCTTAGGTTTGCTAGGTACCCATATGCTGCACCAATTATTTGGTTGATATGCGTCTCAGGAGATGTGCTCGTTATACTCACCCCAAGATTCTTTTCCTTGTAGTCTCTAGCTTCCTAGACTGTACTCCGTCTGCTGTCTTCTATGTCCTTCCCAAATCTTCATGATTTTGCCCTTAGTTGGGGTGAACTCCAGGAACCAGCTTCTAGACCATACCTGCAGCCTGTCCGGATCCCTTTGAAGTACTGCCTGGTCCTCCTCCGATGGAATACTTCTCATTAACTTCACATCATCTGCAAACAGGGACACTTTTGATTTTATTCCTTCTGTCATGTCGTTCACATATACCAGAAACAGCACCGTTCCTGGCACTGACCCCTGTGGAACCCCGCTCGTCACAGGTGCCCACTCTGACACCTCATCATGTACCATGACTCACTGAAGTCTTCCCAACAGGTATTCCCTGATCCATTGCAGTGCCTTACCTGTTATACCTGCCTGGTACTCCAGCTTTTGCACTAATATCTTATGTGGCAAACACAATCTACCCACTGCTCACTCTCTTGTCTTACTGCTGTCACCCTGTCATAGAACTCCAGTAGGTTTGTGACACAGGATTTCCCATCCCTGAAACCTTGCTGGTTGTCGATGATAAGCTAATTCTTTTGTAGGTGCTCCACCTCTCTTCTCCATGATTTTGAATAGTATACACGTCAGTGACATTGGTCTGTAGTTTAATGATTCGTGTCTGTTTCCTTTTTTAAAAATTAGTACTACATTTGCTGTTTTCCATACCTCTTGTGAGTCGCCCTGTTTCAATAGATGTGTTGAAGATTGTTGTTAGTGGTACACAAAGCATCTCTGCTCCTTCTCTCAGGACCCATGGCGAGATGTTATCCAACCCCATTGCCTTTGAGGTGTCTAGTTCGCTAAGCAGCCTCTTTGCCCTCTCCTCGGGTGTATGTATTGTGTCCAACACTTGATGGTCTACCCAACCTCTCCGTCTTTCAGGAGTCCCTTCTGTCTCCACTGTGAATACTTCTTTGAATCTCATCTTGAGCTCCTCACATACTTCTCGATCGTTTCTTGCGATCTCCCCTCCTTCCTTCCTCAGCCTGATTACCTGGTCCTTGACTGTTGTTTTTCTTCTGATGTGGCTGTACAACAGCTTCGGGTAAGATTTGGCTTTCGCTACCATATCCTTTTTGTATTGCCCTTGGGTCTCCCTTCTTACCTGTGCATATTCACTTCTGCCTCTACGACTTCCTTCTCTCCTTACTCTCCTGGATTCTTTTTCCTTCTATACTTCTTCCATTCTCTAGCACACTTGGTTTTGGCCTCTTTACTCTTTTGGGTGAACGAAGGGCTCGCCCTGGCCATCTCGTTATTTCTGTTACCCTTGGGAAAAAACCTCTTCTCAGCTTTCTTGGACATTGTTGTCACATATTCCATCATGTCATTTACTGATCTTCCTGCTAGTCCCCTGTCCCACTGAACCTCGTGCAAGAAATTCTTCATACCTGTATAGTCCCCTCTCTTGTAGTTTGGCTTCATTCATCCTGCCCTATCTGCTTTCCTCTCCAATTGTAACTCTATGTATTCAAAGCTTAGAACCACTTGGTGACTGGCCCCGAGGGGTCTTTCATATGTGATATCCTCAATATCTGCACTACTCAAGGTGAATACTAGGTCCAGTCTTGCTGGTTCGTCCTCTCCTCTCTCTCTGGTAGTGTCTCTTACGTGTTGATACATGATGTTTTCCAGTACTACCTCCATCATCTTCGCCCTCCACGTTTCTGGGCCCCCATGTGACTTTAATCACAATTTCTTTCTGATTGAAGTCACCCACAATCAGTAGTTTTGCCCTTTTCGTATGAGCTCTTCTGGCCACCTCAGCCAGGGTGTCAACCCTCACTCTGTTACCCTCATCATATTCTTGCCTTGCCTCCTGTTATTCTGTGGTGGGTTATACATCACTGCAATTACCACCTTGGGACCTCCCAACTGAAGTGTTCCTATTACGTAGTCTATTGCTTCTCCTCTGTCTCCTCTCTAAGCTCCTCAAAATCACATTGCTTGTTGATGAGCAGGGCCACCCCTTTACCCATTCTGTTCCCTCTGTCTTTCCTCAGGATCTGATATCTCGTTGGAAAGATGGCATCTGTCATCATTTCTGTGAGCTTGGTTTCTGTGAAAACTATGATGTCCGGTGATGCCATTTTGATTCTTTCGTGCCACTCCTCCCACTTATTATTTATTCCATCAGTGTTGGTGTACCATACCTTCAGTTTCCTCTCCAGCACTCTGTTCTAGGGGGTTGGGGAAGTGGGGGACCTGGCAGTGTGTTGTAGGATTCTACTACATAGTGTGGGGTGGGGGCTGTGAGTGTGGATTGTGGTTTGTATTGGGATAGCGTGTTTAGCTGTGGGGTTCTGAGGGTGGTTCTGTGTGTGTTTGCACTTGTTGCTCTGCCTGTCTCTTGTTTTTGTCTTCCGACTCTATCCTTGTCTCTGTTTCTTGCCCCTTTTGTTTCTGTGTCCTTTCCCTCAGCTACTGTCATTCTGTTCTTGTTCTGTTGTGGTCTAGGAACACCCTCTTGTATGTTGATGGTTCTTTCAGCTGTGATTCCTCTTGCAGGATCCTGTTCTGCACCGTTTCTGTCTTGAAAATCAGTTTGACCAGCAAATTTCTTCCCTTCGAGTACCCCCCAATTCTCTGAAAATTTATTATTTCAGTCATTTCCTCCTCATCTATTTCTTTGATGATATTTTCAATCTCTTGTTTTTCTTTCTACTGTCTTTCATTGTGCATACTCCCTTTGTTCTTCTGAAGCCCATGAATAAAGACTGACCAGTCCCTCTCCTCCTCCCACTGTCTTTCCTTCTGTCTCTGGGTCCCGTCTGTACATAGCCATTGTCTCCCTTATTTTTTTTCTTTAACTTTGGGTGGCTTGGTCATGTCTCTGCATGGAACCTTTCATCTTCTCTATCTGCACCTACCTCACTTACTGCTATCATTGCTCCCAACAGCTCTCTCCCTTCATTCATCGGCCTTGCTTAATGGACTCATAGGGCCTTAGCATAAGTTTTGTCTCTTTCCTTTCCATTGGGCCCTCTCATTTAATAGGGCTGTACCTGCTTCAGATGCCATGACTCCTCTGGGCACTAGCCCTGTAACTAGCTTCAGCATATTTACCTCATATTTTAGGGCCTGTATCTTGGCTTCTGTGGCTTCAGTTCGTGACTCCCATTTCTTATTCTCTGCCTCCATCCTCTTCTGCATTTTCACAGAAAGCTCATCTAGTTTGCTTTCTCACTCTTGTTCCATCCTTTTACATTGCTCGTCCATCCGTTCTTCCTTTCCAGGTCCATTTTCCTCTGATCCCTGAGTCATCGACTTTTTCTCTAGGCCCCCATTATTTTATATTTTAATGGGCTAGGTTTTGTAGTGCATTTGTGTGCTGTTTATGTGTGTGTGTGTGTGTTTATGTACTCACCTATATGTGGTTGCAACTGGTGGAGTCATAGCTCCTGGCCTCATGTGTGTGTGTGTTTATGTGTACTCACCTATATGTGGTTGCAGGGGTCGATTCACAGCTCCTGGTCCAGCCTCTTTGCTAGTCAATACTAGGTCCACTCTCCCTGCTTCAAGAACCTTGTCGTAGGTCTAAAAGCAATGTATGGATCCCGCCTCTACCACTTCATTCTCCAGATTGTTTGTGCACAACAAGACGGGCAAGCAAACAGCAACTACACTCTGACTGTACTCTTCTTAAGAACATCACATCATGTGATAACTTATATTCTTAGGATGACTCGAGTCTGGAACATTATGACATCAAATAAATATAGTCTGTTAACCAAATGAAATCGCTAGCCCACAGATGGCTCCAACTTCACCTTGTTCAATAAAATGGCTTTCAAACGATCTAATGTAGGTAACAGCTCTATGATGAGAGAGAAGAAGAAGAAGAAGAAGAAGAAGAAGAAGAAGAAGAAGAAGAAGAAGAAGAAGAAGAAGAAGAAGAAGAAGAAGAAGAAGAAGAAGAAGAAGAAGAAAAGAAGAGGAAGAAGAAGAAAAAGAAGAAGAAGAAGAAGAAGAAGAAGAAGAAGAAGAAGAAGAAGAAAGAAGAAGAAGAAGAAGAAGAAGAAGAAGATGATGATGATGATAATGATGAAGAAGAACAACAACAACTGCAACAACTGCAACAACAACAGCTGCAACAACAATAACAACAAATATAACAATTGCAACAACTACAACAATTCTTCAAGTATTACCTCACTGAGGGATGACCTCACTGTCTCTCAATTCGCTCATCTCTTTCCATTCCTCCAATAATCTCTCTTCTCTCCTACGTCTGTTCTTTCCCTCATCCCTCCTCATTTTATATGCTCCTGCTTTACTACATTCATCCCATCTCTCTACGTAAAAAGATAAGATAAGATACGCTGCAAGTTTTTATTAGAACGACGTTTCGCCCAGTGCAGATTTTTAGCCAGTCATGACTTCATAAACAACCACTGAAGGAAGGTCTGATAGCAGTATTTCTCAACCACTGAAGGAAGGTCTTCTAGCATTGCTTCTCAACCACTGAAGGAAGGTCTGCTAGCATTGCTTCTCAACCACTGAAGAAAGGTCTGATAGCAGTATTTCTCAACCACTGAAGAAAGGTCTTCTAGCATTGTTTCTCAACCACTGAAGGAAGGTCTTCTAGCATTGCTTCTCACCCACTGAAGGAAGGTCTTCTAGCATTGTTTCTCAACCACTGAAGGAAGGTCTTCTAGCATTGCTTCTCAACCACTGAAGGAAGGTCTTCTAGCATAGTTTCTCAACCACTGAAGGAAGGTCTGCTAGCAGTATTTCTCAACCACTGAAGGAAGGTCTGCTAGCAGTACTTCTGAACCACTGAAGGAAGGTCTGCTAGCAGTACTTCTCAACCACTGAAGGAAGGTCTGCTAGCAGTACTTCTCAACAACTGAAGGAAGGTCTGCTAGCAGTACTTCTCAACCACTGAAGGAAGGTCTGCTAGCAGTACTTCTCAACCACTGAAGGAAGGTCTGCTAGCAGTACTTCTCAACCACTGAAGGAAGGTCTGCTAGTATATACAGAGAGGTAAATTTTTCGGTCAACATCTGCCGAAGAACATGTGTACAGACTTTCAGTCAGTGTGTCTGTACTGAACTACAGCCTTGAATATCACATTAAGATTAAGTAAATAAGACACATTAAGTGGGCTGTGCTCATTTATGCAATACTTTGATTCATATCTAAACTCAAGGGAAATCGGAATGAACAACTGTCAATGATTAATGGACGGGGGCTGGAACCATGGTGCTGACAGTAGCGGCGTTGACCCTGTTACAGCCTCCCCCTCCCGTCAATTCGTTTATGTATTCATTAAATCATATGTTATTGAACGTAATAAACTGTTGTAATCAATTGCCCGTTGTTATATTTGCGATTATGATAAATCTTCGAATTTGACTTAGCATTTGCATACTGGATCTAGATTATAAATTAGACACATATGCAACACTTGGGTATCTTTATTGAGGAAACGTTTCGCCACACAGTGGCTTCATCAGTCCAATACAAAGTAGAAAGGTGTAAGGAGAGGAGGAGTTTGAGGTAATCAGTCCCTCGGCCTGGAGTCGATGTGTTCAGTCCATCAATCTTGTAGGAAGTACAGCACAGGGCCGTAGAGGTGACTTATATACTGTAGTCAGGTGAGGTGAAGCAGCAGGAGGCGGGGTCATAGTGGTACCAACTACTAGTCGAAGTAGGTCTTCGTCCAAAGGTTGGACAAGTGTTGAAGAATTCGTTTGTATCAAGATCCCAAGATGTTACTGTGTCAGACAGGATCTATATTATTCTTTCAGCGTAATAAAATATTTGTAGAAAGGCGAAGAATAAAATGTCACAATTAGCTAAAAAAAAAAAACATACCACTAGTGGGGTTCGAACCCGTGGTCAGAGAGTCTCAAAACTCCAGACCGTTGCGTAAGCCACTAGGCAAGCTAGCTTCATTAAGATTCATCCAACTAGGTGTAGAAATATACCTAGTTGGATGAATCTTATTGAAGCTAGCTGGCCCAGTGGCTTACGCGACGGTCTGTAGTTTAGAGACTTTCTGACCGCGGGTTCGAACCCCACCCGTGTTATGGTTGGTTTGCAATCATGTCATTACGATTTCGTGAGTCATGAGACAATTCGCTAGTTATTGGAAATTCTGATTATTTGGGTAATAAAATTAGTGTTTTCTGTAAGAGGCGCACTGTTTCTGATTCGTTCATTCATGTTATGAGGGTAAGGATTGTTAAGGCTGTCAACGTGTGGGTTATGCTACGTTAATTCGCCTTGTGGGTAAAAGATACACATGTGCTGGTCAAGCTCACTTGTGGAGAAACCCTTCCATAAATGTCTTGATCAGACACACATCTATTACCTACCACTTGACGGTATCACCATACTACCACTTGACAGTATCACCATACTACCACTTGACGGTATCACCATACTACCACTTGACGGTATCACCATACTACCACTTGACGGTATCACCATACTACCACTTGACAGTATCACCATACTACCACTTGACGGTATCACCATACTACCACTTGACGGTATCACCATACTACCACTTGACAGTATCACCATACTACCACTTGACGGTATCACCATACTACCACTTGACAGTATCACCATACTACCACTTGACAGTATCACCATACTACCACTTGACGGTATCACCATACTACCACTTGACGGTATCACCATACTACCACTTCCAGTGGTTCACCTGCTTCAAGGTGTGACCCTCATCAAACGTCTTACCATTTATTGTGGCACAGTGTCCTCTTCAAGATCCAGTGTAATTAATTGTTGGTGAACTATTACACTGGTCTGCATTTGGAATGTTTTTAATTTTTATTTTTATTCATGGTTGCGAACTTACATATTCTTCGGCTGCTGATTGTAAATATCTAAACCATTCTGTTCTATCACGTAAGGATTTTGAATAAAATACAAATTAATGGTATTAAAAAATGTGAATTTTTAATAAATTGTTACTTTATTAAAATTAGGCAAGTAATCATGGAAAAGCACATTATGTTAGTTTTAAGAACATATGAATTCCAAATCAACATGAATCAAATCCAATGATATAAAAAAATACTCCTAATGGTTAGCCTACATATTGAATCAAATGAAGGAGGACCGCTTTGATTTTCGGTTGTGCTGTGCATCGAGACCATTACGTTTCAATGACCAGCAGTAATCCGCCATCATGCTGACATTCCATTTGCCCTTGTATCGAGTTTCCATGGTGCAAATATCCTGATGGAACCACCACTCTCCTTGTTCCTCACTGTAGTCCCCACAATTGTTGGGAAAATAGTCAAGATGTGAATGTAAAAAGTGCATCTTCACACTTATTCTAAACCCAAGTTGTTGGAAACTTGAAATAATGTTTTGGATCATTTTTTCATATTCGGGGGAGCGCCTGTTTCCCAGGAAGTTGTGAACAATCTGCTTGAATGAAAACACGGCATTCACCTCGACACCTGCTAATACTTCATCAAAATGCTTGTGCTTCGTCAATTTCCGAATCTGAGGGCCAACAAAGATTCCTGCCTTTAGCTTACCTTCACTTATACGAGGAAACTTTGATTCCAGGTACTTGAAAGCAGTTCCATTCTTGTTCAAGGCCTTCACAAAAATTGTCATAAGCCCTAATTTGATGTGGAGTGGTGGCAGCAGAATTTTCTTGGGGTCAACTAGTGGCACAGTTTTCACGTTGTGATTTCCGGGTAAGAAGCTGGTTCTTGATGACCAGTCTTTTTGTTCATAGTGCTGGCTGTCTGCCAAAGACACAGAAAACAAGGATGCTTGGTGTATCCGCCTTGAAGACCTAGTAGGAGAACAATAACTTTTAAATAACCGTAAATGAGAAAATTGTGATTCTGGTACTTGATTGCAGATATTAGTGTCTTCATATTTGCGTACGTTTCTGACATTCGAACACTATGTCCAATTGGCACAGTCGCAACTGTGTTGACATTGTAGAGAAGTACAGCCTTTAAACTTCTTTTAGAAGAATCAATGAAGAGTCTCCATTCATCTGCTTTGTATGACATCCCAGTGTGTTCAATAACGTCAGAAATATTTGAACAGAAAACTAAAGATTCCTCTTTGTCAAAGAACTAAGTGAATTCCGCTTCACCTTCTTTTGGATGGTTAAGGTCTCTCACCAAGTCATTGAGCTCAACTTGGTTGAAGGGTTTGGGATCGTCATTTGTTGGTGATTTATAGTCTACTTCCATCTCCTTAGAATCATTGGTATCAGACTCTGATGAAATTTGTCATGTCTCAGGTGGCACAGGGGCAGGAATGTCTTCAGAGTGTGGAACAGCCTTATTGCTGAAGGAATATTTGGGTATATTATGCGATCTTTAGTCTTCTTGTTGAATCCAGCTACTTTAGTCATACAAAAGTAGCAGTCATTATGGTGGTTCATCTGCTCCCGCCATACCATTGCTACTCTAAAAGGCATACATTTAAGTTTTCCAACTGACCACATTTGGAGCTTACTGATGTAACTCTTGCAAGCTTTGTGTGGTACAAATGGTTTGTCCTGGTCTCCAAGTTTGCAGCCAAAATAAGCAAAGTAGCAGCGCTTCAATAAAGGAGTAATGTTGCTCCGGGAATCTGAAGGAGTGAATTGCCCGCAGACAGCAAAATATGTCTGGTAAATTTATGCAGCCTCTAGACATTAATGATCTGAAAATAAAGAAAAATATATTAGATTTAAAATTTAATTCAATATAAGGTAAGCATTTTAATTGGTAATATACCACTTTCTCATTTACTTATGTTATACGAAAAGAGAAAAGTAACGTTTCCATATAACTTGACAACCTGATGTGATAAAAATGAATAAAAAACACAATGAATCTCTATTTTCCATATATATACCGAAAAAGATACCATAGAGTCAATAAAAAAAATCATGGAGGCCAGTGTTATGCACCTCATACCCATGCTGTGGTCTGTAGTCGAAAGATTAGAGGCGCATAATGGGTACATTGGCTGGGCCTCCAAGTTTGATTGTTGAGTAAGTTACAATGACTTTTATATTATTTATTTAAAGATAGTTAGATTGTAGGTATTTCATTTTTATCTTTCTATTGTGTATGAATATGCCATTTTTTCATCAAATGTAATGAAGAGTTATGATATAATCTCGTAACCATTTGCCATACATTTGGTAATATTATTTGTTTTCCATTTAATTTTTCATAATAAAAAAGGTCTTGCGCCGCCCTGTCCACCTCCTTCTCGATAATATTTATTGCTGAAACCGAATTGGTTGAAAACGCTATCATGATTTGTGTTGGGTTCCTCTGGACGTTTGTCTTGAAGACGGCCCGAACAATTCTTGACTGAACAGGTCTTGACCACAACATAACCTTACAGATCTTAACCACAACATAACCTTACAGATCTTGACCACAACATAACCTTACAGATTTTAACCACAACATAACCTTACAGATCTTGACCACAACATAACCTTACAGATCTTGACCACAACATAACCTTACAGATCTTAACCACAACATAACCTTACAGATCTTGACTACAATATAGCCTTACAGATCTTAACCACAACATAACCTTACAGATCTTGACCACAACATAACCTTATAGGTCTTGACTTAGGTTATGTTCCGGCCTCAATTTGATGGTTTTTTTTCGGTCTGGTCGACTCAACTAGTTAGCTTGCTTAAGGAGAAGGTGACACAATGTCTAATCAGACTGTGCGATAGTGTTCAACTGAGTTACCTACTGAGACATTCTCTGCGTCTAGTGTGTGATATACTTTTCTCACGCAACTCACACTACTTATTCAAAATTCATACTACGCATTTACAACTCAAACTACGCAGATTATCAGTATTATCAGAAGAGTAATGGAACACCTGGAAAGGAATGGATTCATAAACAGTCAGCAGGGTTTTCAAGATGGTAAATTCTGTCTTGCAAATCTGCTAGAGTTATATGATAAAGTAATGAAAGTTAAACAGGAGAGAGAGGGATGGGTGGAAAGCATATTTTTGGACTGCACGCAAGCGTTCGATACAGTACACCTCAAGAGATTGGCACAAAAGCTACAAGAGAAGAAGAAATAACAGGGAAAACACTACAGTGGATTAAGGAATACTTAACTGGAAAGAAGCAACGAATTTCAGCCAGAAAGGAGGTATTGGAATGGGCAAGTGTAAAGAGTGGGCTTCCACAAGGGTCAGTACTCGGACCAGTATTATTTCTTGTGCATGTGAACGACATGCCAGTGGAATTCGAGTAAGAGGCGTCCCTGTTCGCAAATGTAAAATTTATGAGAATAAAAACATGAATAAACCAAGAAAAACTTCAAATAGATATAGACAAGCTGAATGAATGGTTTGACAAGTGGCTACTGGATTTAACCAGAGCAAATGCAAACTTATGAAAATCAAAGAGGAAAAAAAAAGACGTCCAGAAACAGTGTACAGCGTCGGAGAACAAAGGTTGCAAACCTCCCTGAAAGAAAAGGACCTCGGGGTGAGCATAGTTCCGAGCATTTCACCTGAGGTGCACATCAACCGAATAACAGCTGCAGCAAACGCGAGCCTGGCAAGTTCAAGAGCAGCTTCCAGGAACATCAACAAGGTGGCATTCACGACCCTTTACACAGCATGTCAGGCCCAACTTGGAGTATACAGCGCCAGTATGGAACCCGCATCCGATAAAACATGTAAAGAAGCTTGAAAATGTGTAAATATTTGCAACGAAACTTTTACCAGCGCTGAGGGGTACAAACTATGAGAAGCTTGTGGAGGTAAACCTGACGACATTACAGGACAGGTGAACCAAGGGTGATATGATTACGACGTACAAAATACAGAGAAAAAAACAGATGAAGTGGACAGGGAGAGTCAGGCGGGTCTCAGATACTCGAGGTCATAGCTATAAGTTCTAAAATACAGATGAGTCACAGAGATATTAGGAAATACTTATTTAGCCTTAAAGTGGTCAGGAAGTAAAACGACCTGGATAGTGAAGTGTTTGAGGCAGAATCCATACATAAGTTTAAGAATAGGTAGTCAGATGATAGGCCACACGTAACCAGCAGACAGCGAAGCCAGTAGTGGCCAGCAGAAAGGCAGGGCCAGGAACTGAGACCTTATCTCTGCAACCACATTTTGATGAATGCAATTAGGTGATTACACTCCCAACTCACACTTTACATTCTCAACTCACACTACACACTCGACTCACACTTTACATTCACAACTCACACTTTACATTCACAACTTACACTACACACAAACAAGTCACACTATACACTCACAACTCACACTACACACTCGCAATTCACACTACAAACTCACAAGTCAAACTGCACACTCACAACTCACACTAAACACTCACAACTTACAAATTGTACTTCACACTTACAACTCACAACTCACACTACACACTCACAACTCAAACTCACAAATTACAACTCACATTACACACTCAACTCGCACTACACACTCACAATTAAAATCATCACTCACCCAGTGTCAGTGATGGTCGTTGAAGATCACTGGCATAACCACAGCAAGTATTCATCATTGCAACCTATCTACTGGCCAGTAACACAGTTACAACAATAAATGTACTTACTTTGGGTGAGGGAATCGCTTCCTTTGTAGGTGTTCCCTCGAGGCGATCTCGTGGTCTTGCTCGGTAGCGATTATGATGTTGGTGTGGTCGTCCCGATATAGTAGTACGTATTGACTTCTTAACACCTCTACAATTCTCGAGACAGAATTGCGAGGTCAAATACAACTCACAATTCATACTTCACACTCACAACTCACACTACATACTCACAAATCACAATACACACTCATAATTCACAATCATAACTCACACTACACACTCACAACACACAATACACCCTCACAACTCACACTACACACGACTCACACTACACACGACTCACACTACACACTTACAACTCATAACTCACACCTCCCACAGGAAACACTCGCTGCTCTCACACCACCAGTACAACTCTCATTATTTTTTTTAAATCAATGAGATTAATTCAAAATGTGGAGAGTTTATTAAAAAAGGCAACGGCAATTAAAGAAAAAACTCCAATCCAATTATGGGCTCTTTGTAAATGATCCTCCCCACTCTGATGGCTAATTGACCACATGGGGTTATGGGGAGGGAGGGAGTGGGGAGGGAGGAATGGGTGTGAGAGGGAGCGAGGGAGGAGGTGAGAGAGGGTTCCAGGGGAGAGTGGGGGGGAGGAAGAGGAATGTGGCGGTGTGGAAGTATAGGAGAGATGGGAAGAAGAGAGGGGGAGCAGAGAAGAGTAGGAGAGGGGGAGCAGAGAAGAGTAGGAGAGGGGAAATATGGAAGGAAAAAGGGAGGGGATGAGAAATACGAGAGAGGAAGGGGGTGTTGTACATAAACGAGATAAAGGAGGGAAGAGGAAATAAGATGAGATAATTGGTGAAGGGGAGTTAGGAGGGAAGTAGTGATAGGAGAAAGACGTAGATGCAGTGGGAGTTTTACGGATTTTTTCTCCCGAGGTTGTTCTCCGTTCCTGGTCTTCTTTGTTCTTGCTTAATCCTCATACCATGCATTTTGAGCTCAGTTGTAGGCAAGGTTTGGTTAGGTAGGGTTTGTCAAGAAACAGGACAAGTACTTCCTGACGCGGGTCTTTGTCATATGACGACCCTCCTTTGGAGCTTTTGGTCATATGACCGAGGCCTTCCGCTGGCTTACTGGTCCACCCCTTTAAAAACTGTGTTAAGAATAATGTTAATTTAACTGGTAAATTAAGCACCGTGACTGACTTAAATGATAACAATAAGGTTAGTTTTGATGTCACGACACATCGTTATTTACAAAAGTTCTAGTTGATGGTTTAATAAGTTTCCTATCTGAAGACTTCCATAATTACTATTTACCATTGCATGTGCCAACGATCATTACTGCTTTTAATTGCAAGTTTTACACTCAGGGGTTTGATATAGTAATAGGAAATCCTCTCTCATCAGTCCTTAGCAATTTGTATGTGGAAATTTTTGAATCAAGATTACTTAACAGAATTCTTCCCATGTGGACGATGTTTTGTGCAAAATGCCCATGAATGAAAATACATATAAACAAAATCATACTTAAATTAATTAGTCTAGGGCCATTAATAAAGTTCATTTTTTGACTTGGAACGAAATAACTCAGTGACTTATTTAGATGTTTCAATTATTAAGGGGAACCAAGAATTTAAATCCAAAATATACTGAAAACCTGCAAATATCTGTTCTTATGTACACTATTATTCTTCACATCAAGATAGAGTTAAATGTTCTGTATTCTCGTCCATATTCCGCACTGCAGTCCACACTTCATACATGAGGAAATATTGAAGATTTGTGAAATAGCATATGATCTAAAATATCCAAAAAGTTGAATTGACAAATCTTTTAAAATTGAAATATGAATGTAAGTTAAGAGTTGTATACATTCTATTCATTTATAATGAATAGAATTTGTGAAGATTTTAAAGTATGCCTGACATGCCACTCCTAAATTATACTTGATATGTGACTTGCCTAAATCTTCCCAAAACTCCGATGTTCAGTGAGTAGGGTCGTATGTGAGGTCATTTGTGAGGTTATACGTCAGGTCATGTCTCAGCTTTCTATGATTTTATATCTCGTCTTTTACTATTCCTTAATAAATGTGTGATAAATATATATACAGTACAAGTTTATATACTTGCGATTTTGGCTTAAATAGCAACGCTCTTCTTGCCATATAAGGCAAGCGAAAATTTGTGTATGCAATAATTTCGCAAAAATCATTCTGAACCTAACGGAAAAAATATGTTTCATTGTGTTTGTTTATTATTAAATTATTGTAAACGTATCTAAAATATATTTAGTTGGGTTAGGCTAAATTAAATTGCACTTGTTATAATAAGGTTAGGTAAGTTTTCTAAGTTTCTTTTGGTACAAAATTATGAATTTTTACATTAATATAAATTAAAAAATCTATCTTTAAACGTATAAGAGAAAATTTTAGAAAGGACTTAATTTTAAATGAGTTCTTGCTAAAAGACCAGTTTTACCTAATCGGCACGACATATATATATATATATATATATATATATATATATATATATATATATATATATATATATATATATATATATATATATATATATATATATATATATATATATATATATATATATATATATATATATATATATATATATATATATATATATATATATATATATATATATATATATATATATATATATATATATATATATATATATATATATATATATATATATATATATTTCAACAAACTGGCCGTATCCCACCTAGGCACGGTGGCCCAAAAAGAAAAACGTATTATTGTAACCATGAACGAGTGGTATTGATCAATAATATCACTGCGACTAGCCAAGGATTCGAACCCATGCTGCTTTGGCCCGCCTCATGGGTTTTCGCTCACCATGAGGTGGGCCAAACCAGCATGGGTTCGAATCCTTGGCTAGTCGCAGTGTTGTTTTATATATATATATATATATATATATATATATATATATATATATATATATATATATATATATATATATATATATATATATATATATATATACAAGACAAGCCACGGGGGTGGAAATCTTTAGCTCAAGTACTTTCACACTTCTCAGTGCGTCATCAGGAGCTATGCAATGTTGCAAGGCTGCAACTGAAGGAGTGAGGGGAAGTTTCTCTCAGAATAGCGCAGTGCGGGTGTATTAACAGTGGTATTAACAGCTGTACAAGAACATTTCCCTGGTCTCATTGCTTTTGTTTCAGCAGAATATAGCAAGGAATCAACGCTCCAGTTTGGAGAGCATGAAATCACATCAGCAGAGGGTATCCAGCAAGGAGATCCTCTTGCACCATTTCTCTTCTGAATAGTTCGTAAACCTGTACTCCCTGGAACGCAGGCAGGAGAGATACATTATTATATACACTTGGAAAATCCTAGAGGGATTTGTACCAAACTTGCACACGAGTGTCACTCCCTAGGAAAGCAAAAGACTCGGCAGACGATGTAACATTTGATTGTAAAAAAATAGGAGAGGAAAGTTATTAAATGGAGAGTTAGAAGTATCGGAAGATGGAGGGAATATTTTGAGGAATTGTTAAATGTTGATGCTGATAGGGAAGCTGTGATTTCGTGTATAGGGCAAGGAGGAATAACATGTTATAGGAGTGGGGAAGAGCCAGTTGTGAGTGTGGGGGAAGTGCATGGGGCAGTGGGTAGAATGAAAGGGGGTAAAGCAGCTGGGATTGATAGGATAAATAAAGAAATGTTAAAAGAAGGTGGGTTAGTGTTTTTATTTAATAAATGTATGGAAGAGGGTAAGGTACCTAGGGACTGGCAGAGCGCATGCATAGTTCCTTTGTATAAAGTCAAAGGGGACAAATAAGAGTGTAAAAATTATAGGGGGAATAAGTCTGTTGAGTATACCTTGTAAAGTAAGACGGAGAGCAGGATAGCAGATGAACAAGGAGGCTTTAGGAAGGGTAGGGAGTGTGTAGACGAAGTGTTTGCAGTGAAACGTATAGGTGAACAGTATTTAGATAAGGGTAAAGAGGTTTTTGTGGCCTTTATGGATTTGGAAAAGGCGAATGATAGGGTGGATAGGGGAGGCAATGTGGCAGATGTTGCATATGTATGGAATAGGAGGTAGGTTATTGAAAGCAGTGAAGAGTCTTTACGAGGATAGTGAGGCTCAGGTTAGAGTTTGTAGGCGAGAGCTGGATTATTTCTCAGTAAAAGTAGGCCTTAGACAGGGATGTGTGATGTCACCGTGGTTGTTCAATATATTTATAGATGGGGTTGTAAGAGAAGTGAATGCTCGGGTGTTGGCAAGAGGTGTGGGATTAAAAGATAAAGAATCTAACACAAAGTGGGAGTTGTTACTGTGCTTTTGGGAGATTCTGAAGAGAAGTTGCAGAGGTTGGTTGATGAGTTAAAAGTGAATATAGGAAAGAGTAAGGTGGTGAGGATAACAAAAAGATTAGGTGACGAATGATTGGATATCAGATTGGAGGGAGAGAATATGGAGGAGGTGAATGTATTCAGATATTTGGGAGTGGACATGTCAGCAGCTGGGTCTATGAAAGATGAGGTAAATCATAGAATTGACGAGGGGAAAAAGGTGAGTGGTGTACTGAGAAGTTTGTGGAGACAAATAACTTTATCCATGAAAGCAAAGAGGTTAATGTATGAGTGTATAGTTATACCAATGCTCTTGTATTTATGTGAGGCATAGGTTGTGAATGTTGCAACAAGGAAAAGGCTGGAGGCAGTGGAGATTTCGGTTCTGAGGGCAATGTGTGGTGTGAATATAATGCAGAGAATCCATAGTTTAAAGATTAGGAGGAGGTGTGAGATTACCAAAACTATTATCCAGAGAGCTGAGGAGGGGTTGTTGAGATGGTTTGGACATGTAGAGAGGGTGAAACGAAATAGAATGACTTCGAGCTTGGATAGATCTCTAGGGGAGGGAAGGCGGGGTAGGGCTCGGCCTAGGAAAGGTTGAAGGAAGGGAGTAAAGGAGGTTTTGTGTGTGAGGGGCTTGAACTTCCAGCAAGCTTGTTAGGATCGAATGGAGAAAAATGTTTTTTAGGACTTGACGTGCTGTTGGAGTGTAAGCAAGGTAACATTTATGCAGGGATTCAAGGAAACCGGCAGGCCAGACTTGATTCCTGGAGATTGAAAGTACAGTGCCGGGACTCTGAAGGAGGGGTGTTATTGTTGCAGTTGTATAACTGTATTATAGGCATATCTCTGGCAAGACAGTGATTCAGTGAATGATGATGAAAGTCTTTCTTATTTGGGCCAACCTGCCTTGGTGCAAAACGGCCGATGTGTTAATAATATATATATATATATATATATATATATATATATATATATATATATATATATATATACTGCTTGTGGAGGCGGGTATTCAAATAGGAGGAGGATGAAATTAATCCTTGAGCATACATCTTCTACGAGTGTCCTCGCAACATGAAACAAGCATAGTTCGCGAGGTTCATGTTGTTTGTAGGATCGATGGCTCAGATGGAAGGGTGATATATACATTGTGTGGCCTCTTGATGCGGGACAATGTGTCGTGGGGTCGAATCCTGACCTGCCTCAGTTTGGTAAATGTAAAAGTTATGATAAATATCTTTGGTCTAGTTAGAGACCTCTTCATTCCTCCTTCCTTCCCTCCCTCCCTCCCTACCTCCCTCCATCTATCCCTCCCTCCCTCCCTCCCTCCATTCCTCCCTCCCTAACTCCCTCCCTTCCTCCCTCCCTCCCTCCCTCCCTCCCTCCCTCCCTCCCTCCCTCCAGTACCAGTCACATTAAACCCGTCAAGTGACCTTGTCGCCGCAATTGTCACTAATATCACACAAGTGGCACCCACTCACTGCCCCTCCAACCCACTCACTGCCCCTCCAACCCACTCACTTACTGACCCTCCAACCCACTCACTTACTGACCCTCCAACCCACACACTTACTGACCCTCCAACCCACTCACTTACTGACCCTCCAACCCACTCACGTACTGCCCCTCCAACCCACTCACTTACTGCCCCTCCAACCCACTTACTGACCCTCCAACCCACTCACTTACTGACCCTCCAACCCACTCACTTACTGACCCTCCAACCCATTCACTTACTGCCCCTCCAACCCACTTATTTACTGCCCCTCCAACCCACTCACTTACTGCCCCTCCAACCCACTCACTTACTGCCCCTCCAACCCACTCACTTACTGACCCTCCAACCCACTCACTTACTGACCCTCCAACCCATTCACTTACTGCCCCTCCAACCCACTCACTTACTGCCCCTCCAACCCACTCACTTACTGCCCCTCCAACCCACTCACGTACTGCCCTCCAACCCACTCTCTTACTGCCCCTCCAACCCACTCACTTACTGACTCTCCAACCCACTCACTTACTGCCCCTCCAACCCACTCACTTACTGACCCTCCAACCCACTCACTTACTGCCCCTCCAACCCACTCACTTACTGACCCTCCAACCCACTCACTTACTGACCCTCCAACCCACTCACTTACTGCCCCTCCAACCCACTCATTTACTGCCCTCCAACCCACTCACTTACTGCCCCTCCAACCCACTCACTTACTGCCCCTCCAACCCACTCACTGACCCTCCAACCCACTCACTGACCCTCCAACCCACTCACTTACTGCCCCTCCAACCCACTCACTTACTGCCCCTCCAACCAACACACTTAGTGACCCTAGAACCCACTAACTTACTGCCCCTCCAACCTATTCACTTACTGCCCCTCCAACCCACTCACTGCCCTTCCAACCAACTCACTCACTGCCCTTCCAACCAACTCACTCACTGCCCTTCCAACCAACTCACTCACTGCCCTTCCAACCAACTCACTTACTGACCCTAGAACCCACTCACTTACTGCTTCTCGAACCCACTCACTTACTGACCCTCCAACCCACTCACTTACTGCCCCTCCAACCTACTCACTTACTGCCCCTCCAACCCACTCACTGCCCTTCCAACCAACTCACTTACTGACCCTAGAACCCACTCACTTACTGCTTCTCGAACCCACTCACTTACTGACCCTCCAACCCACTCACTTACTGCTTCTCGAACCCACTCACTTACTGACCCTCCAACCCACTCACTTACTGCCCCTCCAACACACTCACTGCCCTTCCAACCAACTCACTTACTGACCCTAGAACCCACTCACTTACTGCTTCTCGAACCCACTCACTTACTGACCCTCCAACCAACTCACTTACTGCCCCTCCAACCAACTCACTTACTGACCGACCCTCAAACATACTCACTGCCCGACCCTCCAACACACTCACTGCCCGCCACTCCAACACACTCACTGCCCTCCACTCCAACACACTCACTGCCCGACCCACCAACACACTCACTGCCCGACCCTCCACCACTCTCACTGCCCCTCAAACACACTGTTCCTCCAAGACACTCACTGCCTCTCCAACACACTGCCCCTTCAACACACTTATTGCCCCTCCAATACACTTAGTGACCTTTCAACACACTCACTGCCTCTTCAATACACTCAGTTACTGCCCGCCACAAAAAAAAAAAAACACACTCACTGCCCAACTCTCAAGCACACTCACCATCACTAACTGCCCACCCTTCCAACACACTCACTGCCCGCACCTCCATCACACTTCTTGCACCTGCAACACACTCATTGCCCGATCCTCTAACACCCCTCACTCACTGCCAGACACTCCAACACGCTCACTGCCAGACTCTCCAACACACTCACTGCTTGACCTTTCCAGCACACTACCTCACTGTCCGACCCTTCAAGACACTCTCTCACTGCATAGTCCTCCAAGACACTCACTGCCTGACCCTCCAACACACTCACTGCCCGACCCTCCAACACACTCACTGCCCTCCCCTCCTACACACTGCTCGCCCCTTCAATACACTCACTCACTGCCCGCACCTCCAACACACTCACTGCCCGACCCTCCAACACCCTGGCAGACCCTCGAACACATTCACTGCCCGCCCCTTCTACACACTCTCTATCCGCCCCTCCAACACACTGCTCGCCCCTCCAACACACTCACTGCTCGCCTCTCCAAAGCACTGTCCGACCCTCCAACACACTCACTGTCCGAACTTCCATCACACTCACTTCCCGACCCTCCAACACACTCACTGCCCGCCCCTCCAAGACACCCACTCACTGCCCGTCCCTCCAACATACCTACTCACTGCCCGCCCCTCTAACACACCAACTCACTGCCCGCCCCTCCAACATACTCACTCAGTGCCCGCCTTTCCAACATACCCACTCACTGCCCGCCCCTCCAACATACCCATTCAGTGCCTACCCCTCCAACGCTGTCCAACCCTCAAACACACTCACTGCTCGCCCATCCAACACACTCACTGCCCGCTCCTCACTCACTGTCCAAAAGAGAAGGACCTCGGGGTGAGCATAGTTCCGAACATTTCACCTGAGGTGCACATCAACCGAATAACAGCTGCAGCAAACGCGAGCCTGGCAAGTTCAAGAGTAGCTTCCAGGAACATCAACAAGGTGGCATTCACGACCCTTGACACAGCATGTCAGGCCCAACTTGGAGTATACAGTGCCAGTATACTCGCATCCGATTAAGCAAGTAAACAATCCAAAAGAAATGAAAGGTTTGCAACGAAACTAGTCCCGGAGCTGAGAAATATGACCTATGATGAGAAGCTATAAAATGTAAACCTTGAAACATATAAGGGTAAAAGGACCAGAGATGACATGCTTACGACGTGGAAAAAAATATTGAGAGGACCAAAAAAAAAAAAACCCTAACACCGTGACAGGAACAATACACAAATAACCCGTACACAGGAGAGAGAAATGCTGATGACGATATGTCGGTCCAACTTGGATCATTCTCAAGACAATGACAGAAGAAAGTGAGTGAGCCAGTTCATACAGGCGAGGGGGACAGAGGGCCGGGAGAAAGAGAGGAAGAAAAAGAAATAATGGTAGTGGTAATGTTGGTAGTGGAGTAGTTTATGCCAAAAGAGATATAAAGGGGAAAGAAGGGAGCAATAATAGTAGTAAGTAATAGTAGTAGAAAAGGTAGAAAGTAGAAGCAGTAATAGTTGTAAAGGAGTGGTAGACATAGTAGGGTTACTACTTTACTACTATTACTGCTTCTAGTTTCTACCTTTTCTACTACTATTACTGAAACTACTACTATTGCCCCCTTCTTCTATATTTCCAATGCAAAAAAAATATATACACGAGATTTTGGTTCATACATTTCACTTGCGTTTCCGCCATAAGAAAAGTGGGTAGAGCTTGTGTACTGGAGCACATCTTGCTCCATTGTTCCCCACCATGCACACTTCAGTGCTCTACCAGAGCTCGGTGAGGAAGGAGGTTTGTTACGTTGTTCCTCAATGCCTCTTTTTCACTCGACCACGAACTTTGCCACGCTATATCTCCACTCCAAGTGGTCTGAAATCCTATCGAGAATGCCTGGCAAGTGATGAAAAAATGAGATTGCAAAAGCTCGACCCACCAACATCACGGACCTGAAGGAGGCACTAAAGAAGCTTTGGATCAACGTGGACGCCTCCTTCTTCTACACCCTCGCCACTTCGATGCCCAGGCGACTTCAGATGGTGATAAAGAACAAGGGTAACATGACCAAGTACTATTTGGAAGCTAAAAAGTGAAAATAAAATACATGTACATACAGTAAGTTGCATTTTTTTGTTTTATTGTCCAAAAATCTATGCATCACATGCCAGGCATTCTCGATAGGATTTCTGACCACTTGGAGCAGAGATATTGAGTTGCAAAGTTCGTGGTCGAGTGAAAAAGGGGCACTGAATAACAACGTAAAAAATCCCTTTCTTCACCGAGCTCTGGCAGAGCACTGAAGCGTGGCATGGTGGGGTACAAAACGGGCTCCAGTACACTAAGTCATCACAAGCTCTGCCCACTTTTCCTATGGCGTAAATGCAAATGAAATGTATGCACCAAATCTCGTGTATAGATTTCTTTTACATTGGAAATATAGAGATTTTTTTTGCGTGCACTGTACACCCCCCTACTTTCTACTACTACTACTTTCACTATCAGCATTACCACTACAACTACTTCTTTCCTCCTCTCTTTCTCCCGTCCCTCTCCTCCTCTCTTATATATACTAGCTCACTCACTTTCTTTTGTCCACATGGAAGCACATAGTTTCTTCCCAAAAAGAAAGAGGTCATGATGTTTCAAAGACTCAACCGAGGACTTTCATTTGGAAATGTTGGGCGTAATTCTCGCGAAGAAGCTGCGAGACCATTCACTGAATCCCTGGACTCATAGGACAGTGAAGCAAGCGATACCAGCCGGGCCAGTGACATAGAGATGGATCAAGAAATGCTCATCCCAGCCAAAGATTTTCTAGACGGAGAAGGTTGGCAGGAAGCAGGAGCCTCGAGGTCCCGGAGGAGACATAGTGTTCCCTTGCCTCATATCGGGCAAGCCAAGCAATCTGCATTCAACAAATTTTGCCATAAATGGCCTTAAGATATCAGTGTCAACAAATATGAAAGGGAAGTTTGTTCTCACTTCCCGAAACACAGAATCGTATGCGGTACTGCAGAAGGTGAACGATCTCCAATTACCACTCGTTCTCACAGAACTCATATCTATAGAGTGAGTAACAAAATATATAATGCGCTATCCACTAGACAAGCCTCTCGATTCAATCCACAGTAACAAAAACATACTGAAAGCTGAGAGTCTTGAAGCCAAGAAGGACGGCAACATACTTACGAGGCAGGTCTTGATCCAACATAGAGGACCTTTCCCAGCTCAAATGGATCTCGGTTACTGAAGAAAATACCAGGTTAGGACGTACACCCAGAACATTTGAGGTGCTTCATGTGCAACAGGTGCAACCATCTCAGTGTCAGATGTCATTCTGAGGAAATATGCGGCATCTGTAGCTGCGTGTCTCACCCGATAAAGGACTGTTTGGATAAACTGAAGAGACGTGAATCGGCAAGAAGCATCATGCTTGGAACCTGCACTGCCCGAAGAGGCTTCATCATGAAGGCAGCTTGGAAAACACCGGTTGTTCAGCCTCCAACATCAAAAAGATCCCTCACCACTGAGCAGCAGCCTCGTCTAGAGGAGGCTACAGTAATACGGAATCCAGGGTCACTTTCCCGGACACAGCGACGAAGGAAGCCGAGGAAGCATACGCGAAGGGGTGGCGCCCTTGCTCAACCAGCTTCTAATACTTCTGCTCAAGCTCCCACCCGACAACCGCAGCCAACGAGCCCCATGATGTAGGAACAGACTACAGAAAACTTGTCAACCCTAGCACCACAACAGTCACCAGTGAGGAACACTGAAGTCCAAGAAAGCAGACCATGAGCCATCAGATAATGTCGACGATCACATGTTTCACCGATACCATTTCCGACCTGATAGATGAAAACAAAGAGACATTCAGAACCATTGTGAAGACCTTCGTGAATATATGCATGATGGACAAAACAGAGTCCATCCGTTTATTTTCAAATTTACCCGACCGCCCTACACTGGACCCAGAGGCAATGATGGCAGAGGAACGCACTGGGACTACAGCAAGACCCTGATCGCAGCCACATAACATTGAATTTTATGGACATAACTTTAAAGATCCTCAGATGGGTCATTTTAGGATTAAGACCCGTGTCAGGACGAAGTTCCTGACGAATCAGTCAACCAATTTCTTCTGTCATTTTGACTTGTGAATGGTCCAAGTCGGACCGAAATGTCATAAGCCTTTTTTTCTCCTATGTGCATTTTTTTCGTGTACTGAGAGGTTAAGTTAGGTAAGGCTCGTCAAGAAATAGGACAAGTGTTTCCTGACGTGAGTCTTAGTCAGATGGTGACCCACAGTTGAAGCTTTTGGTCATTCTGACCGAGGCCTTCCGCTGGCTTACCAGTCCACCTCCGTAAAAAAATGTAAGAATAACGAGAATGATATGAATAACCTATGTTAATAATAACACCCATGTTAATATTAGTTAAAGAAAAATCTCTTCGGTCCTTGGAGATAATTCAAAACGAAGCCTTCAGAATTATTCTTGGCTGTCCTAACGCTTTCCAAGGTTCTTGGTAGTCTTAGAATCAGTGGTATGATTATTGAGATCAACACTGTACTACTTGGTATTAGAATGTTAAGAAATGGAGCAGAAACTGTCACTAGAAATCTTACTAAATGTCTTGAAGTAAATGAACACAGATCTAAACGGGTTGTGAAAGTAGGAAATAATATTAAGTTCTATAACCAACACGATGCGTTGCTCTCTTAAGTGTAGTTAGACAGCGAAAGTGTTTCACATCCCTATGGACGATGTGCTTATTTAATATCACATATAGGAGATCCTCTCCCAAGAAGCTCATCCATAAATCACTTGCAAGAAATTTCTCGCTTAACTGTTAGTAATAATTTATCACAAGTTATATACACTGATGGGGTCTACTGGTAAGGCAGCATCCGCTCTTGTTGCCACCTCTCCAGACCAGAATTCTTGCCGCAATGTTGAGTTAGACATAACAATTAATAACAGTGACTGTACACTGCAAACTGAGATGTTTGTTTTCTCTCACACATTAAATTACTCCTTCATGATAAGCTGATAAGTTAGCTTGAAGGGAAATGGAGAATATGGCTTTTGTATATCAGTGTTTAACATTAGAAAGCTAGTTACTTGGAGGTTATCCAGGGGTCATTGCCCCCGCGGCCACGTCCTTGACCAGGAATAATATTAGGAGAGAGATAAAAAATGAAAATGAATGTCACAGAATTGTAGTTGGAAGTCTTAGTAGATCTATCACTCGCTATGATAACATGAGCGCTGATAAGCATGTTTACGAAGCAACTTGCAATATTAACAGACTGATATTGTAGTGGCCAGTCTTAGGCTTGGTTACAAGTACTTATGGAAATTTGACAGACACACAGATGGTGATCAAAGTACGTGGTCAGCCTTATGGTCACTATCTTTAACACTATGTGCTTTATTGCCCCTTACTGAGGCATATAGAGATATACTGTATAATATCCTACTTTATGTGATACATCAATGTATCTTATTAATAAAAATAAACAAATATCCTAAATTTTGTTGAAACGACTATGACAGTTATACCTATAAATCCAGATGTGCTTCAGTTAACTCATTTGGATATTATTTTCTAGGTCTTATGTGTATCCATATGCTCTTGCGCTAGCGTCCACACGATGGATATGGGATACATTACAAACTATCTACTTTGATAGCAAAATCTAATCGCTCTCTGCCCTCCCCCTGAATCCCCTCCATCACATTCTCTTACTCACTGTCCTCCCCCTGAATCATCTCCAACACACTCTCTTACTGCCCGCCCCTGAATCATCTCCAACACACTCTCTTACTGCCCGCCCCCTGAATCATCTCCAACACACTCTCTTACTGCCCGCCCCCTGAATCCCTTCCAACACACTCTCATCAGTTTTTATTCCCCGCAATTGTCTCCTGAGTTCTCTGTGCTTGTTTTGCTTGCCCGCTAGAGGACTCTAAGTACATACACACACATGCTCTCAGAAGTAATTTAAGCTAGCTCTGAGTACTTAGTGTAACTCTCAGTTTAACGAGAGTGTATGAAGCACCGTGATGCTCTCTTAAGTGCTTTGTCTAAACCTTTATCACTACTTGTCTAAAATTTATATCTCTTAAAGTTGCCAATGTATGATCCCCTCGAGTCTAATACATTTCCTGTAAGCTCTTTGCTCTTTACTCTTTAATCTCTTTGCTGGTTACTCTTTAGGCTCTTTGTTGAATACTCTTTAGGTTCTTTGTTGGACTCTTCAGGCTCTTTGCTGGTTACTCTTTAGAGTCTTTGTTGGATATTCTTTAGGCTCTTTGATGGTTACTTTTTAATCTCTTTGCTGGTTAATCTTTAAGCTCTTTGTTGTTACTCTTAAGCTCATTTTAAATCTATTTCTCTTAGCTGTGACCCTCTTAAAAGCTGTTGGGTTTTGTAACACAGTTATTATAATATGTAAAAGTAAATGCTGGTGCTTAAGGGTTAAAGTCTGTCTAGGGGCATTTAAAATATTGACTCTCCAGGTTTCAAATGTGAAAATTATCATTCTAAATTTGATAATTATCCCGGACAGGCCCCATGTAATGTAGTTATTAACGTTACGTAAAAATAAATGCTGTCTATGGCATTTAAAATAATAAAGTACACTATACCAACCTAGGGCCAAGCTTGTTCCTTTATAAAAAAACATTACTTAAAGGGTCAATGCTTATACTGTTTATTATAAAGAAGGGCATAAAAACTAAATGTCCAAAAATATAACTATATTAATTGTAAACTTACATATAAAGCATACAACCTACTCTCTACATATTACACAGTAACTAGTACAGGGGTACGAGTTAACATATATATTAACAGTGGGGCTGTGACACCCCCTCCTTCTGCCGGCCTCTAAGGCAAAACATTATTATTTGTATTCTTCACTACACAGGCCCCTGCACACTAGGGCGTTTCAGGTAAAATTAGTTGAGTATATAAAAAATTATTAACCAACCTATGGCATAAACGTGCCCAAAATCACCACTCCCCCTGCTTACACAAACACCAAAACTATGACGTCTTGCTCAAGCCGCCGCTCTTGCAGCACTGCCACATACACAATGCACTGCCACATACACAATGCACTGCCACATACACAATGCACTGCCACATAAACACCTCTCCTGCTCCTGTCCTGTGTGGCTACTCTTCAGGACTAATATGCATCTGGTTTCAGAACAAAACCTATTAACTGACATTATATATGGAGAGTTTTTTTATACACATATTTTCTACAATTGCCTGCGTAATAGGTGTCCTTCAGAGTGAGTAAGTCTGTGAGAATTCTCAGTCCTCTAGCACTCTCAATCCTCTAGTACTCTCAGGTTCTTTAGTTATCTCAGTCATCTAGTACTCTGAGTCCTCTAGTACACTGAATCCCTGAAACCTCTAGCACGCTGTTGTCTTCCCCGAGTCCTCTAGTGCTTTATATCCATGAGTCCAGAAGTATTCTTCACTAGTGAGTCCAGTAGTGGAGGGTAGAGGATAGTGGCACTGTGTGTGGCGCCGTGGCACCCTGCTAGCAGCTACGGTGTCAGAGTAATAAGCAGTAACTCACTGCTGAAGAGGTTGTGCGCTGGTGTCTTGAAGGAGGTACTGAAGCAACATTACCCCTCCCTCTTGATGCTGTGTATTATGGTGTTTCTCTTACTCTTGTGTCGTTGCCTCTGTATGTATTGGTGGATGGATGTGTGCATGTAAGTATTTGTGTATGTATGTATGTGTGTATGTATGTATGTATGTATGTATGTATGTATGTATGTATGTATGTATGTATGTATGTATGTATGTATGTATGTATGTATGTATGGATGGATGGATGAATGGATGGATATATGAATGAATGCATGTATGTATGTATGTATGTATGTTTGTATGGATGGATGGATGGATGCATGCATGCATGGATGAATGTATTTATGAATGTACTGATGAATGGATGAATGAATAAATGTATGTATATATGTATGAATGTACGTATGTATGTATGTATTCATGTATGTATGTATGCTTGAATGTATGTATGTATGTATGAATGTATGTATGTATGGATGGATGGATGCACACACACACACACACTACACGGTGGCCTGGTGGCTAAAGCTCTCGCTTCACGCACGGAGGGCCCGGGTTCAATTCCCAGCGGGGCGGAAACATTTCGAAGTGTTTCCTTACACACACACATACAACAGGCCTAGTGTCTAATCGACATGTGCCTAGGACAAAATGGTAACTAATACACACACACACACACACACAAATATTGCAGCTTCATCATAAAGAGAGGATACTTTATTAGCCAAATAGATAATAATGTGACGGCAGTATATATAAATGGGAAGAACACTCATCCCAAACACACACGCAAAACGAGAGCGTGTGCACGTGTGCCCACACATACTAAGAAAAATTTGAAACCCAAGATATATGTAAACATATGACCCCTTCAACACTCACTAGGATCACCCGGCTACACACACACACACACACACTCACACAGGCCAATACTAACAACACAAACACATTCACACACACACATACATTCCCATACTGACTACACCCATTCACACACACACACACACAGAGGCCCATACTAACTACACACACACACATACACACATACAGGCCCATACTAACTACATACACACACACAGGCCCATACTAACTACATACACACACACAGGCCCATACTAACTACACACACACACAGGCCCATACTAACAACACAAACACATACACAAACACACATATACATATACATGCCCATACTGATTACACCCACTCACACACACACACACACACACGTACACACACGTACGCACACACACGTACACACACACACACACGACACACACACGTACACACAAACACATGCACGCATATACAACAGGCCTAGTGTATAATCGACATGTGCCTAGGACAAAATGGTAACTAACTAACACACATACACACAGACAACCGCTAGCCGAGGACACCCACAAAAAAAAGAAACATATCTACTCCTCACACCTACCTCTACACACATACACTCACACACATGCACTCACACACCTACCATCACACACCTACCTCTAACACACCTACCCTCACACACATACACGCCCCGATGGCATGGTGGCTAAAGCTCTCGCTTCACGCACGGAGGGCCCGGGTTCAATTCCCGGCGGGGCCGAAACATTTCGAAGTGTTTCCTTACACACACATACTGTATATATACAACAGGCCTAGTGTCTAATCGACATGTGCCTAGGACAAAATGGTAACTAACACCTACCCCCCACACACGTAAACTCACTGTAAATAAGAAGATTTAAGTTCCAGTGCTGGCGTCTCCTGCCTCCATCTTCCACTATGCTGTTTGAGCACGCCATTTTCTCTTCCACCGGATATATGGGAGAATTTTTGTGGCCTGCTAGAATTGTTAATTTTGGGGTAAGCCAAATCCAGTCCGGCCGGGATTAATTCATTTAGTTTTTTCTCCTTTCTGCCCACCTATAATGTCGTGTCGAGACGACACGAGGTGCGTGGCCGAGAGAATGTAGACAGCCTATGTTGTCTGCCAGCTGAGTTCATCTTTCACAGGAACTATGCTGCTGGCACCTAGCGGTATAAGCCTGCCTAGCTCAAGGTAATGTCATACCACCTCACCTTCACTTGGCGTCCTCTCCACCTAGGATCAACAGCTTCCCTCCCAGGACTTGATTTCGGCCTACCTCACTCTGCCCGCTGTGAACCCCTTTTGTCTAATAAACCCAAAGCTAGTCAATCGGTAGTATTCCTCCTACCTCTACGCTACCCGGCAAGTAATTGCAAGGCAAGACTCAACTCAAGATCCATTAAAACAGTGGTGGCAACGTTTTTTTCAGTGGCAGAGTGGGCTTTTGTCTTCCGGGGTGGAGAGGAACAGAGCCGTTCATCCAGCCACATCCTTGTCCATCCAAGGCACCCACTTGCTTAAAGCGTTAGCAGCTCCTCACAGCATCTCATTGGTGGCAGCGACAAAACCTCGTCCTTGATTTTCCCGAAAAATTTGGACATTGTCGTCAGTGTCTTCCCGAGCCCAGCAGTCATGTGTACACTTCATCTCCTGCCCTGCAGCACCTCAGCACTTCTTGCAGCCTTCTTCTGCCTCTTACAGCGTCCCTATGCCTGTTCAAGCTACAAGAAGTCGAGGTGAGGTTGTCTTGGTGTGTTTGGCCCCACACGAGTCCACCTTGGGGTGCGGCCTACCTAAGGCGATGCCAGCTCACACCAGCCACCTCCTTTCTCCTCCTCTCTAATACGTTCTATGCTTCCTGTATCCCACCGCTGCCACCACTGTTGTAATGGATCTTCAGTCGAGTCTTGTCTTTCGATTACTTGCCGGGTAGTGTAGAGGTAGGAGGAATACTACAGACTGACTAGCTTCGGGTTTATCAAACAAAAGGGGATCACAGTGGGCAGAGTGAGGTAGGCCGAAAGCCAGTCCTGGAAGGGGAGCTGTTGATCCTAGGTGGAGAGGATGCCAAGTGAGGGCGAGGTGGTATGGTGTCATCTTGAGCTAGGCAGGCCTATACCTCTAGGTGTCTGCAGAATAGTTTCCACAAAAGATGAACTCAGCTGGCAGACATCATAGGCTGTCTACACACACACCTACCCCTACACACCTACCCCCACATACCTACTCTCACACACCTACCTGGCACACACCTATCTTCACGTACATACCACTACTCACCTACACATCACACCCACCCTCACACACCTACTCTCCCACACCTACCCCCACACACCTACCCTCACACACCTACCCTCATACACCTAATCAAAAATACATACCATCACACACCTCCCTCCCTCCCTTTCTCCCCATCTCTCTCCCCTTATAACTCCCCCCCACACACAAAGACACACACCCACACACATTATTAAACTAGTGCCACTAGAGAGAACAATAAATAGAAAAGGTTGCATTCTACTAGCCCTTTACCGGGCCTGTATCAAATGTGAGGCTGAAAAAGCATGGTTTTCATGGCACCATGAGCACAAAGCATATCCTCAGAGAGACTTCAAATTTCACTCCAACCAATCACAAGCCTTCTGGGTGGAGCTTGAATGTGTTGTCACTTGGGTGTTGTTGATTGCTATTGGCTGGGAGCTCCAGAAGTCTTCAGTACTGTCTGAAGTGTTGAAGGAGGAGCATTTCCAGCCTGACTCTCTTGATATTTCACCAATTTACACCACTCCAGAATGTCGGTAAGTTACTGAATGTGTTTCCAGTGCATTATTGAATGTTTTATCCTCATTTTGAGATGCAAATGAATTGCCTGAGGTATTTATAAGTAATAAATGAATGCACTTGAAGTTTTGTTTACATTTTTGGTATCAATTATGAGGCTCGGCCTGACAAGTATAAAATGTCATTTGCCACTGAGTGTATCATATGTGAGGCCAAAACAGACAATGGTGATAACAAATTTGCCAATGAAGGTATCATATATCATGGATTAACAAATAACAATAAGGCCATCTTTGTGAATAATAGCTACCAATTGCATGCTGAATCAAATACATTGATATATGAGTGCTTTTACCTTGTAAATTTATAAAATTTGCTCAATTTCGATGCTCATTTTGTGTTTTCTGTTCATTTCAGTTAAACACAAATGTTTTATGGATCAAGGGCTCAAAGAAAAAGGGATAACATTGTGCCAGAGTTATGTGATGACAGTGACAGTAATGAGGAAGTGGATTCTGCTGATGAATATGAGCGACCACGGCAAGATGCTTCCTCTTCAAGTGAAGATGAACATGAAGATTTGTCTACTAGAAGGTACAACAAGGAGAACAAAAGGTGGATGTTGACTGTCCTGCAGTCATAAAGAGTTATAATGCCCATATGGGAGGCATAGATAAGAATGATATGTTGGTGCACCTCTACAAGTCTCCACTCAAAGCAAAATGCTGGTACATGAGGCTGTTTGGATATGTCATTGATCTTTGTTGTGTCAATGGCTGGTTGTTGTACAGGCGTGACTGTGCTGCTCTGAAAGAGAAATACATGAACCTCAAGGATTTCTGGTTTTCCATCTCCCATTCAGCAAGAAAGCCAACCAAGGGAATCCCAAGGAGCATGAGATCCTCTCCAAGTTCTTCAACTTCACGGTCTTCTTCAATTGAAGAAAATTTTATTCGCTATGGAAAAAGAAATCATGAGGATACAAGATATGATGAAACACTACCTCACTGGCCAGTTTCTACAAAGAGGCTTTCATGTAAACATTGCAACACCAATGACAAAAGGATCTACTCGTCCTTTTCTTGTTCCTTCTTCAAGGTTAGTCTATGTCTAAACTCAACCAGACATTGTTTCGTGGAATTCCATAAGAAACAAAGATGCATAAATACCTCTGATAAAAATGTTTGTCACAATAAATACAGAAAGCACACTCATATCCATATTTTTGTATAATGTCAAATACTATAAATGTGTTAAAATTATTGAAATCAAGTTACTGTGCCTTTGGTTTAACTCAGTTGTTTATTAATAAACCTTAAATGTATATATATGCCTTTTATTATCAGTTATTAGTAGCTGTTATGATTCTTTTAGACACATGCCGTTGTCAGGAATGGCATCAAATATGATGCGAATCTGTCACCTATAGTTTAACTTTTGTTGGGATTGGCCTCATATTTGATTCCGCCAAAAAGGCCATTTTATGGACCAAAAATAAATAAACTTGAAAAAGGACCACAAATAAATAGGTCTTAGAATTGCTTATATTATCAGAATATAGGTTGCAAATATTGCAAATTCTCAAATTTGATTCATGGCCTGGTAAAGGGCTCTAGGAAAGAACTGTCTAGTAAATACAAATTAGGATACAAAAACTTGAATCTGGTGTAATGTCTACTAGACCTCACAAATGCTACACGCACACAAAAGCTTGTGAGAACACATGAACTGTTTTGAAGGTTGATTCCTCACACCTACATTCTTACCTACCTCTGCCACACATACTTCTCCACACTCCTTCTCCCTCTCACTATCACACTCTCTTACAGTCACTCTCTCTCTCTCTCTTCGTCTCCTCTTCCCCTTCCTCTTCAGCTTCCTTCTCCTCCTCCTTTCTCTTCCCCCTTTTCCTCCCTCCCCCTCTCTCCCCTTGCCGTCCCCTCACTTTCTCTCTCTCCCACTCTCCCTGTACCCCCTATCCTTCCCCCATCTGTCTCCCCCTCCCACTCTCTATCCCTCTCCTCTCCCTACCTCCCTTCCCCTTCCCCTCCCTACAACAAACACCTCCACACACACACACACACACACACACTCACACACACACACACATTCACGAACACACATCACATCACAAACACGAAGACATAAGTTTTTCTTTCTGGGGTAAAAAAAAAATGGGGCGCCAAAGAGCAGGACGGAGAACCAGGGGAATGGCGGATGAACCTGGGAGGGAAGATTGGGTGGCAGAGCTCATGAAAAGGGAGGAAGAGTGGGAAAGAAAGCTAGAAGCACTTAGCATAAGAATGGAGGAGAGGATAGCTGCAGAGAGCAGGAAATGGGAGCTACAAGCCATAACAGAAGAAGCTAAGATACAGAGCTTAGAAGAGGAACAAAAAAATCTGAAACAGTCAAAAGAACTGAAGAGCAGTACAGGCATGACATCAGGAATTGCTACAACAGTCACTGATGAGGGGACTATAGGGAACAAAGGAGCTATACTGTATGCAAAGACCCTATCAGACCACTGTGGAGCCTGGAAAAAGACAAGAAGCACATCAGGAACAAATGAGGAAACAAAAGAAAATGAAGGTACTAAGCTATATGGAGAGGCCTTAACAGACCTCAGAAGTGCTCAGGAAAAGCTAGGAAGAAAAAATGACAGACCACTGAGCACAGGCACATCGGCCAGAGAAGAGATTGAAGGAAAGAATGCTTCAATTGAGGCAACTAAACTACATCAGGGGATGCAAAGGGAAATGCAGTGGGAGGACCAAAAAGAGAGGTCAGTTTTTGTCTTTGGGCTCCAGGAAGTTGAAGAGGAAAATTATGAAGCAAGAAGAAAGTAAGAGAAAAAAAGCAACTGAAAGTATCATGAAAGCAATAGGAGAGAATGACATGACCCAGTTGACATTTTTTTTTGAGAACTGGGTGGTTTGCAAGAGTAAAAAAACTGCCAGTCAAAGTGATTTACAAGGTAGAATCAGATCAAAACAGGATTCTGCAGGAGAAAGCACGCCTAAGGGACATTCCAGAGTACCAGAGGGTGTACCTTGACCATAACAGAACACAAGAAGAAAGGCATAAACTGAAAGAGGGAGTACAAAGACGCAAGGAGGAACGAGAGGCAAAGACAGAGATGAGCAGGAGAACCCAGACTCAGGAGGAAGAGCAAATGGAACTCCCCTCAGAACCACCCACAGAAGGACCTCAACCACAACAACCCCAATGCAACCAAACAATCTAAACAAAAACCCACACACTGTACTCTCTGCCCCCACCCCCCTCATCACAAACTCTACCCCCCCTGCAACCCCCATAGTTCCCTGCCAGGTCTCCTGCTCCACCAAGCCGAACATTTTCCCTAGACCACAGTTTTAGAAAAAAAGTTGAAGGTTTGTTATACAAATGCGGATGTAATAACAAATAAATGTGAGGAGTGGCATGAAAGAATCAAGGAGACATCCTCAGATGTCATAGCAGTCAAAGAAACGAAACTCACTGGGATGATAACAGACGCAATCTTCCCACCCAGATATCAGATCCTGAGGAAAGATAGAGGTAGCAGAGGGGGCGTAGGAGTTGCACTGCTCATTAAAAACCGATGGGGATTTGAGGAAATGGAAGGAATGGACGAAATTGGCGAAAGGGATTACATAGTAGGTACAATTCAGTCTGGGGGACATAAGGTAGTCATTGCAGTGATGTACAACCCTCCACAGAACTGCAAAAGGTCAATAGAAAAATATGAAGAGAGCAACAGAGCAATGGTGGACACACATGGGAAGAGCAAAGTTACTAGTTATGAGCAATTTCAGTCACAAGGAGATTGATTGCAAAAACCTGTAGCCACATGGGGTCCCAAAACATGGAGAGCCAAAATGATGGATGTGGTACTGGAAAACCTCATGCATCAACATGTTAAGGACACTACCAGAGAGAAAAGAGAGGATGAACCAGCAAGACTGGACCTCATGTTCACCCTGAATAGCTCGGATGTTGAGGACATCACATATGAAAGGTCCCTTGGAGCTAGTGATCATGTGGTTCTGAGATTTGAATACATATTAGAGTTACAAGTGGAGAGGTTAACAGAAGTAGGATGGGAAAATTCAAACTATAGAGGGAGGACTACACATGTAAGAGGAACGTCCTGTAGGAGGTTCAGTGGGAAAGAGAATTGGTAGGAAAGTCAGTAAACGAAATGATGGACTACATAACAACAAAATGCAAGGCAGAGGAAAGGTTTGTTCCCAAGGGCAACAAAAATATTGGGAAGACCAGAACAGGCTCTTGGTTTACCTAAAGGTGTAGGGAGGCAAAAACTAAGTGCACTAGAGAATGGAAAAGTACAGAACACAAAGGACCCAGGAAAATAAAGAGATTAGTCAAAGAGCCAGAAACGGGTATCCACACATAAAGAGGGAGACCCAGCGACAGTACGAAAACGACATAGCATCAAAAGTCAAGTTTGACCCGAAGCTGTTGTATAGCCACATCAGAAGAAAGACAACAGTCAAGACCAAGTAATCAGGCTGAGGAAAGAAGGTAGGGAGCTCACAAGAAGTATGTGAGGAGCTCAATATGAGATTTAAGGAAGTATTTACAGTGGAGACAGAAAGGACTCTGGGAAGTCAGAACAGAGGGGTACACCAACAAGGGATGTACCAACAAGTGTTGGATGAATACATATAACCGAGGAGGAGGTGAAGAAGATGCTAAGTGATCTTGATACCTCAAAGGTGGTGGGACTGGTCAATATCTCTCAGTGGGTTCTTAGACAGGGAGCAGAGCCGCTGTGTATGCCACTAACAACAATTTTCAACACATCCATTGAAACTGGGCAACTACCTGATGTATGGAAGATGGTAAATGTAGTCTCCATTTTTAAGAAATGGACAGACACGAGGCACTAAACTATAGACTAATGTCACTGACGTGTATAGTATGCAAAGTCATGGAGAAGATTATGAGGAGAGTGGTGGAGCACCTAGAACGGAACAAGCTTATGAATGACAACCAGCACGGATTCAGGGAGGGCAAATCCTGTGTCACAAACCTATTGGACTTTGTAAAAGCTAGAGGATCAGGCACGTATAACAGGAAAGGCACTGCAATGGATCAGAGAATACCTGACAAGGAGGCGACAACGAGTCACGGTACGTGATGAGGTATCAGAGTGGGGGCCTGTGACGAGCGTGGTTCCACAGGGGTCAGTCCTAGGACCAGTGCTGTGAATGACATGACGGAAGAGATAGACTCAGAAGTGTCCCTGTTGGCAGATGATGTGAAGTTAATGAGGAGAATAAAATCCAATGAGGATCAGGCAGGACTACAAAGACACCTGGATAGGCTGGAAGCCTGGTCCAGCAATTGGCTTATCGAATTTAACCCCGCCAAATACAAAGTCATGTAGATCGGGGAAGGAGAAAGAAGACCGCAGACAGAGTATAGACTAGGTTGCCAAAGACTGCAAACCTCACTCAAGGAAAAGGATCTTGGGGTGAGTATAATACCGAGCACATCTCCTGAGGGGCACATCAACCAGATAACTACTGCAGCATATGGGCGCCTGGCAAACCTGGGAATAGCGTTCCGATACCTCAGTAAGAAATCGTTCAAGACTCTGTACACCGTTTACGTCAGACCCATACTGGAGTATGCAGCACCAGTTTGGAACCCACACCTGGTCAAGCCCGTCAAGAAATTAGAGGAAGTTTAAAAGTTTGCAACAAGGCTAGTTACAGAGCTAAGGGGAAATGTCCTATGAAGAAAGGTTAAGGGAAGATTGAGACACTTATGCAACATATGGGAATCTTTATTGAAGAAACGTTTCGCCACACAGTGGCTTCCTCAGTCAAATACAAAGCAGAAAGGTATAAGGAGAGGAGGAGTTTGAGGTGATCAGTCCCTCAGCCTGGAGTCGATGTGTTCACTCCATCAATCTTGTAGAAAGTACAGCATATGGCCGGAGAAGAGGCTTATATACTGTAGACAGGTGGGTGGAAGCAGGATTAGGCGGGATCACAGTGAAATCCATCCACTAGTGTAAGTAGGTCTTCGTCCAAAGGTTGGACAAGTATTGAAGAATTCCTTGTATCAAGATCCCATGACGTTGCAGTGTCTGACACATGTGATAAATGGTTTAAAAACCGACAAGTTGAAGATTGAGACACTTATGCAACATATGGGAATCTTTATTAAAGAAACGTTTCGTCACACAGTGACTTGTAGCCACTGTGTGGCATAAGTGTCTCAGTCTTCAAATTGTCGGTTTTTAAACCAGTTATCACAAAGGGTTAGGGGAGACAGGATAACGACATACAAAATACTGTGAGGAATTGACAAGGTGGACAGAGACAGGATGTTCCAGAGATGAGACACAGGAACAAGGGTACACAATTGGAAGTTGAAGACTCAGATGAGTCAAATAGATGTTAGGAAGTATTTTTTTAGTCATAGAGTTGTGAGGAAGAGGAATAGTTTGGCAAGTGATGTAATGGAGGCAGGAACCATACATAGTTTTAAGACAAAGTATGACAAAGCTCGTTGAGCAGGGGGAGAGAGGACCTAGTAGCGATCAGTAAAGAGACGGGGACAGGAGCTATGTATCGACCCTTGCAACCACAAATAGGTGAGTACATATAGGTGAGTACACCTACCCTCACACACCTGTCCCTACACGCCTACCCTCACACACCTACCCTCACACACCTACACTAACACACCTACCCTTACACACCTACCCTCAGACACCTACCCCACACATCTACCCCGGCACACCTACCCCTAAACATCTACCCCCAAACACCTACCCTAAACACCTATCTTCACGCACCTACAGTCACACACCTACCTCCACACACCTCCCCTCTCACAAATACCCTCAAACACCTACCCTCGAACACCTACCCTCACACACCTACCCCCTCAGACCTACCGCTACACACCTACCCTCATACACCTACTCTCAAACTCCTACCCCCACACACCTACCTTTACACACCTACCCCTACATACCTACCCTCACACACCTACCCACAAACGCCTATCCTCACACACCTACGCCTACACACCTACAAGTCACACACCTACCCTCACACACATAAAACTACCCACCAACCTCTCACACACCTACCGTCACACACCTACTTTCACAAACCTACACCCAAACACCTAACCTCAATCAACTACCCTCACACACGTAATCTCAAACATTTACTATCACACACTTACCCTCACACACCTGCCCCTACACGCATACAATCACACACCGACCCCCACACACCTCCCCTCACACACCAACCCCCACACACCTACCCCTACATACCTACCTTCACACACCTATCCTCAAACACCTACCCCTACACATATATCCTAACACACCTACCTTTACACACCTCCCCACACACACCTACCCTCCCACACCTACCCTCACACATATACCCTCACACACCTTCCTCCACACACCTACCCCTTAATACCTACCCTCACACACCTACCCTCAAACACCTACCCCAACACACGTATCGTCACACATCTAGCATCACACACCTATCCTCAAACACAGGCATCACCGGATATCATAACTCTCACAGAAACCAAGCTCAGAGGAATGATAACAGATGCCATCTTTCCAACGGGATATCAGATCCTGAGGAAAGACAGAAGGAACAAAGAGGGTGGAGGAGTGGCACTGCTCATGAAAAACCAATGGGATTTTTATGAGCTGGAGAGAGGAAACAGAGGAGAAGCAAGAGATTACATAATAGGAACACTTCATTAATTACAGTGAAGTATAACCTACTACAGAACAGCAGGAGGCAAAGACAAGAGTATGATAAGAGTAACAGAGCGATGGTTGACACACTGGCTGAAGTGGCCAGAAGGGCTCATGCGAGCAGGGCAAAGCTGCTGATTGTGGGTGACTTCAATCACAAAGAAAGTGACTGGGTGAACTTGGAGCCACATGGGGGCCCAGAAACTTGGAGGGCTAAGTTGATGGAATTGGTACTAGAAAACCTCATGTACCAACACGTAAGGGACACTACCCGAGAGAGAGGAGAGGATGAACCAGCAAGACTATACATAGTATTCACCTTGAGTAGTGCAGATATTGAGGACATCACATATGAAAGACCCTCGGGGCCAGTGACCACGTGGTTCTGATCTTCGAATACATAGTAGAGTTACAAGTGGAGAGGGAAGCAGGAACGGCAGGATGAACGAAGCCAAACTACAAAAGAGAGGACTGCAGAGGCATGAAGATTTTCCTCCATGATGTTCAGTGGGATATAGCACTGGCAGGGAAGTCAGTAAGCGAGATGATGGAATATGTGACATAAATATGCAAGGAAGCTGAAGAGAGGTTTGTACCAAAGGGTAACAGAAATAACGGGAAAACCAGGATGAGCCCTTGATTCACCCAAAGGTGTAGAGAGGCCAAAACCAAGTGTGCTAGAGAATGGAAGAAGTATAGAAGGCAAAGGACCCAGGAGAATAAGGAGAGCAGTCGTAGAGCCAGAAATGAAAATGCACAGGTAAGAAGGGAGGCCCAATGACAATATGAAAATGACATAGCAGCGAAAGCCAAATCTGACCCGAAGCTGTTTTACAGCCACTTCAGACGGAAAACAACAGACATGGACCAGGTAATCAGGCTGAGGAAGGAAGGAGGGGAGATCACAAGAAAAGACTGCAAAGTATGTGAGAGCTCAACATGGAATTCAAAGAAGTGTTCACAGAGGAGACAGAAGGGACTCCAGAAAGATGGAGAGGTAGGGTACACCATCAAGTGTTGGACACAATGCATACAACCGACGAAGAAGTGAAGAGACTGCTAAGCGAGCTAGATACCTCAAAGACGATGGGACCAGATAACATCTCTCCATGGATCCTAAGAGAGGGAGCAGAGACGCTATGTGTACTACTAACAAAAATCTATCGACACAGGGCGACTACCTGAGGTATGGAAGACAGCAGACATATTCCCAATTTTTAAAAAAAGAGACAGACACAAAGCATTAAACTACAGACCAGTGTCACTGACATGTACAAGAGTATAACACCAGGCACATCTCCTGAGGCGCACATCAACCAAATAACTGCTGCATCATATTGGAGCCTAGCAAATCTAAGAATAGCATTCCGACATCTCAATTAGAAATCGTTCAGGACCCTGTACACCATGTACGATAGGCCAATATTGGAGAATGCATCACTAGTTTGTAACCCACACCTAGTCAAGCACGAAAGGAAATTAGAGAAAGTACCAAGGTTTGAAACAAGACTAGTCCCGGAACTAAGGGGCAAGTCCAACGAGGAGAGGTTAAGGGATATCGACTTGACGACACTGGTGGACAGGAGAGTTAGGGGGAATATGATAATGAGGTGGACAGAGACAGAATGTTCCAGAGATGGGACACAGCAACAAGGGGTGACAGTTGGAAGTTGAAGACTCAGATGAATCACAGGGATGATAGGAAGTATTTTTTCAGTCACATGGTTGTCAAGAAGTGGAATAGTCTGGGAAGTGATGTAGTTGAGTTGGATCCATACATAGCTTTAAGAAGAGGTATGATAACGCTCATGTAGCGATCAGTGAAGAGGCGGGACCAGAAGCTGTGACCCGACCCCTGTAACCACAACTAGGTAAATACAACTAGGTGAGTACATACCCCAAGACACGTAACAATACACACCTACCCTCGCACACATTCCTTCACACACCTACTCCCATACACCTACCCCTACACAGCTACTGTCCCACATCTACCCTCCCTCATTTACCTCCACGCACCTACCCCACACACCTACCCTCACACACCTACCCTCACACACCTACCCCCACACACCTACCCCTACACAGCTACTGTCACATACCTACCCTCCCTCATTTACCTCCAAGCACCTACCCCCATACACCTTCCCATACACACCTACCCTTACGTACCTACCCCTAAACTGCTACCCTCACACACCTACCTTCACAACCCTACCCCACACACCTACCCATACATACGTACCCCCACACACCTACCCCACACTCCTACCCCCACCCACCTACTCTCACACACTTATCCTCAAACACCTACCCAAACACACCTACCTTCACACATGTACCCTCACACTCCTACCCCGACACACTTATCCTCACACACCTACCCTTAGAGACCTACCCTCACACACCTACCCCAACGCACCTACCCCTACACACCTACCCGTACACACCTACCCCTACACACTTACCCTCACACAACTACCCCCACACACCTACCAATACACACCTACCCCCACACACCTACCCTCACACACCTACTCTTAAACACTTACCCTCACACACCTACCCACACACACTTACCCTCACACACCTACCCTCACACACCAAATCTCACACAGCTACTCCAAAACACTTACACATACACTCCTACCATCACACACCTACCCCTACACATCTACCCCCACACACCTACCCCTACACATCTACTTCAATCACGTACCCTCACACAACTACCTTCACACATCTACACTCACATACCTACCCTCACATACCTACCTGCACACACCTACCCTCACGCTCCTATCTTCACACACCTACCCCGAGACACCTACCCCTACACACCTACCCTCACACACTTACCCTCACACATCTACCCTTACACTCCTATCCTCACACACCTATCCTTACACTCGTCCCCTCACACACCTACCCTCCCACACGTACACTCACAAATCTTACATGACACACTTACCCACACACAAGTACCCCTACACACCTACTCCTACACGCCTACCACCACATACCCACCCTCACACACCTACGAATACACACCTACAATCACACACCTACCCTTACACACAAAGCAATACCCCCCTTCCCCTCATACACCTACCCTCAAACATCTACCCCTATACACCTATCCCCACACAACTAACCTCACACACCTACCCTCACACACCTAATCTCAAACACCTACCCTCATACAGCTACCCCCACAAACCTACCCCTACACACCTACCCACACACACCTACCCCCACACACTATGCTCACACACCTAACCTCACTCACCTAATCTCAAATAGCAACCCCCACAAACCTACCACTACACCCATACCCTCAAACTCCTTCCATAACACACCTACCCCTACACTGCTACCCTCACACACCTACCCTCATACATCTACCCCTACACTGCTACCCTCACACGCCTACCCTCATACACCTACCCAGACACACGTACCCCTGTATACCCAGTTGGGTTCATATTTCGCGGCACTATGGCGCTGACACCTAGTGGCATTGGCCTACTCAGTTAAGCCCACACCACGCTTACCTGGCCTCATTCTGACAGCCGAGCTCACTCCTCTCTGCGTCGCGGGCATGGCCCTCTGGATCGCCCCAGGGCATTTAAACACACTGCCTGTGTGCCATGAACCCAAATAAAATAAGTAGCCTCCGAAGCAATATCATTGACCCCGCCTGGGTACACACATCACAACACAAAATTATAAATGGTGGAAACAGTGGTCACAGCGGTTGTTTTTCCGGAGAGAGGAAAGAAGAAGCAGGAAGATGTCTCCACTTTATCACCCCATTCAAGAAGCATCCCTCTCTCTATGAGGTTTTCTGAATTCGTTTCTGCATGTTTCCTCATTCAGACACAGAATCAGCAGGATCCAGGCCGAAATTTGCACAGAAGAATTAAATCAGATGAGGACCAGGCAGGACTACAAAGGGACCTGGACAGGCTGGACACGTGGTCCAGCAACTGGCTACTCGAATTTAACCCCGCCAATGCAAAGTCATGAAGATCGGGGAGGGGCAAAGAAGACCGCAGACAGAGTATAGGCTAGGTGGCCAAAGACTGCAAACCTCACTCAAGGAGAAAGAGCTTGGGATGAGTATAATACCGAGCACATCTCCGGAACTACACATCATCCATATAACTGCTGAAGCATATGGGCGACTGGCAAACCTGAGAATAGCGTTCCGATACCTCAGCAAGGAATCGTTGAAGACACCGTGTACGTCAGGCCCATACTGGAGTATGCAGCACCAGTTTGGAACCCACACCTGGTCAAGCACGTCAAGAAATTATAGAAAGTGCAAAGGTTTGCAACAAGGCTAGTTCCAGAGCTAAGGGGAATGTCCTACGAAGAAAGGTTAAGGGAAATCGGCCTGACGACACTGAAGGACAGGAGAGTGGAATAGCCAAGATAGTGATGTAGTGGAGGCAGGAACCATACATAGTTTTAAGATGAGGTTTGATAAAGCTCATGGAGCAGGGAGAGAGAGGACCTAGTAGCAATCAGTGAAGAGGCGGGGCCAGGAGCTATGACTCGACCCCTGCAACCACAACTAGGTGAGTACACACATGAGAGAGTAGACAGAGCAGCAGACATGCTAAACGCAGAGACCCCAACAATATACTGCAGTGGACAGGGGTAAATGAGCAGGCCGGGCAGACAGAGGAAAACAGGGGCTACAACCATGACAGAACCGGAAGATGCTAATGCATCTCTGACGAGGCAAAGGGAGACACAGTGGGAGGAGGAAAGGGAGAAGTCGATCTTTATCTACGGCCTTAAGGAAGTCGAAGGGGACACCTATGACAAGAAAACAGGAGGAGAAAGAAAGGATTAAAGGTATCATGTTAGCAACAGGGATAGACACGTCCCAGGTGACAAATTTTCGGAGAATCGAGTGGTACACAAGGGAAAGAAATCGGCCTCTCAAAGTAATCTTCAAGGCAGAATCAGCCCGTACCACGATCCTGCAAAAGAAAGCACGGGTGAGGGCGACTCATGAGTACCAGAATGTATACCTAGATCAGGACAGAACGCAGGAAGAAAGGGAGGCCCTGAAGGAGAGGATAAGAAAGCAAAGAGAGGAGAGAGAGGAGGAGACAGCGAGGTACGGAGGACACCAGGCCCAAGCAGAAGGACAAACACACCCACCGGAAGCACCCATGGAGGGCCTCAAAACACAGCAACCCAACGGCAACCATACATTTTAACACAACACACACACACACATCATTCCCCCTGTCCCCACCCCAGCAACCCAAAACCCACCATCACAACTACACCCCATCACAAACCCCACCCCACCAACCCATACCCCAACCATACAACCCCGCACCCATGCAGCAACCCCCTATGGGCACCCTGCCCACACACCCCAACTCACCAAGATCCCTCCAGGGCCACAGTATTGGAAACGAGGTTGAAGGTTTGGTACACAAATGCAGATGAAATCACAAATAAGTATGAAGAGTGAAATGAAAGAATAGGTGAGATGTCCCCAGACATCATAGCAATCACAGAAAATAAACTCAATGAGGCAATAACAGACGCAATCTTCCCACAGGGATATCAGATCATGAGGAAAGTTAGAAGGAGCAGGGGGGAGGAGGGGTCGCACTGCTCGTAAGGAACCATTGGAGATTCGAGGAAATGGAAGGAATGGAGGTGTGTAGAGAAAGGGACTTTATAGTAGGTACCATCCAGTCTGGGGAGCACAAGATAGTCATTGCAGTGATGTATAACCCACCACAGAACTGCAGGAGGCTAGGAGAGAAATATGACGAGAACATGAGCAGAGCGAAGTTACTGGTCATGGGCGATTTCAACCACAGGGAGGTCGACTGGGAGAACCAAGAACCACGTGGGGGTCCAGAAACTTGGAGAGCCAAGATGATGGACGTGGTACTGGAAAACCTGATGCACAAACATGTCAGGGACACAACCAGAGAGGAAGGAGAGGACGAACCAGCAAGGCTGGACCTTGTATTCACCCTGAACAGCTCAGATATCGAGGACATAACACACGAGAGCCCCCTGGGAGCCAGCGACCATATGGTGCTGAGCTTTGAGTACATTGTAGAGCTACAGATGGAGATGGAAAACGGTACTGAAAGAGACAAACCAGACTTTAAAAAGAGGGGACTACACAAGTATGAGGAATTTCCTGCAGGAGGTTCAGTGGGAAAGGGAAATGGAAGGACAGTCAGTAAATGAAATGATGGAAAATGTAGCGACAAAGTGCAAGGAGGCAGAGGAACGGTTTATACCCAATGGAAAAAGATTAAATGGGAAGGCCAGAAAGAGACCCTGGTTTACCCAAAGGTGCAGGGAGGCAAAGACTCAGAGTGTCAGTGAATGGAAAAGGTACAGAAGGCAAAGAACCCAAGTAAACAAAGAGATTAGTCGAAGAGCTAGAAACGAGTATGCACAGGTACAGAGGAAGGCCTAGAAACAGTACGAAAATGAAATAGCATCGAAAATCAAGTCAGATCTGAAACTGATGTACAGTCACATCAGAAGGAAGACAACAGTCAAGGACCAAGTGATAAGGCTGAGGAGAGAAGATGGGGAACTCACAAGTAACGATCAAGAGGTATATGAGGAGCTCAACTCGAGGTTTAAGGAAGTATTCACAGTGGAGGCAGGAAGGCAGCTGGGTAGACAGGATGGGGTGCATCACCAACAAGGGATGTATCAAGTGCTAGAGGGCATACACAAAACTGAGGAGGAGGTGAAGCAGTTACTCAGTGACCTTGATACCTCAAAGGCGATGGGTCCGGACAATATATCCCCCTGGGTCCTTCAGGAAGGAGCTGAGGTTCTGAGTGTGCCACTTATCAGAATATTCAACACATCCCTTGAAACTGGGAAGCTACTTGAGGTATGGAAAAAGGCCAACGTAGTCCCCATCTTTAAAAAAGGAGACAGAAAAGAGGCACTAATCTATAGACCGGTGTCACTTACGTGTATAGTGTGCAAAGTCTTGGAGAAAATCATCAGGAAAAGAATGGTGGAGCATCTGGAGCTGAACAGGATAATCAACGCCAGACAACACGGATTCAGGTAAGGCAAATCCTGTGTAACAAACATCCTGGAATTCTATGATAAAGTAACAGAGGTAAGGCAATAGAGAGAGAAGGGTGGGTTGACTGCATTTTTCTGGACTGCAGAACCAGTCTGGAACCCACACCTGGTCAAGCACGTCAAGAAATTAGAGAAAGTGCAAAGGTTTGCGACAAGGCTAGTTCCACAACTCAGGAGACTGTCCTATGAAGAAAGGTTGAGGACAGAAGGGTTAGAGGAGACATGATAACGACATAAAAAATACTGCGGGGAATCGACAAGGTAGATAGTAACAGGATGTTCCAGAGAGGGAACACAGAAACAAGGGGGCACAACTGGAATCTGAAGACTCAGATGAGTCAAAGGGATGTTAGAAAGCATTTCTTCAGCCATAGAGTAGTCAGGAAGTGGAATAGTCTAGTAAACGATATAGTGGAGGCGGGAACCATACATAGTTTTAAGACAAGGTATGATAAAGCTCATGGAGCAGGGAGAGCAGAGACCCAGTAGCGGCCAGTGAAGAGGCGGGGCCAGGAGCTATTACTCGACCCCTGCAACCACAACTAGGTGGGTACACACAGACACATACACACACAACCAAGCTCACTATCCCAACACAAACTACAACCCACAATCTCAGCCCCCACCCAACTCTCCACTATAGAATTCCACAGTACACCGCCAGGTCCCCCACCTTCACAGACCCCCCAAAACACAGTAGTAGAGAGGAAACTGAAGGTATGGTACACCAATGCTGATGGAATAACAAATAAGTGGGAGGAGTGGCACGAAAGAGTCAAAGAGGCATCACTGGACATAATAGCTCTCACAGAAACCAAGCTCACAGTTATGATAACAGATGCCATCTCTCCAATGGGATACCAGATCCTGAGGAAAGACAGAGGGAACAGAGGGGGTGGAGGAGTGGCACTGCTGATCAAAAAACGATGGGATTTTGATGAGCTGGAGAGAGGAGACAGAGGAGAAGCTGGGGATTACATAGTAGGGATGCTACAGTCTGGAGGTCCCAAGGTGGTAATTGCAGTGATGTATAACCCACCACAGAACAGCAGGAGGCCAAGGCAAGAGTATGATGAGAGTAACAGAACGATGATTGACACACTGGCAGAAGTGGCCAGAAGGGCGCGTGCGAGCAGAGTGAAGCTACTGATCATGGGTGACTTCAACCATAAGGAAAATGATTGGGAGAACTTAGAGCCACATGGGGGCCAAGAAACGTGGAGGGCTAAGATGCTGGAGGTGGTACTGGAAAATCTCATGTACCAACACGTAAGGGACACTACCAGAGAGAGAGGAGATGACGAACCAGCGAGACTGGACCTAGTATTCACCCTGAGTAGTGCAGATATTGAGGACATCACACATGAAAGCCCCCTTGGGGCCAGTGATCACATGGTTCTAAGTTTCGAATACATAGTAGAGTTACAAGTGGAGGGGGAAGCAGGAAGGGCTGCACAAATGAAGCTAAACTACAAGAAAGGTGACTATGTGGGCATGAGGAACTTCCTGCACGGAGTTCAGTGGGACAGAGAGATGGCAGGGAAGTCAGTAGACGAGATGATGGAATATATGACAACAATTTGCAAGGAAGCTGAGGAGAGGTTTATACCCAAGGGTAACAGGAGAAGCGAAAAGTCTTGTTTCATAGGGAGTGATTTTCGTGTGCAAGATTGGTACTAATCTCTCTAGGATTTTCGAAGTGTTTATTATCATGTATCTTTCTCGCCTGCATTCCAGGGAGTACAAATCAAGGAACTTCAACCATTCCCAGTATATTAGGTGCTTTATCGTACTTATGTGTGCCGTGAAAGTTCTCGGTACATTCTCCACGTCAGCAATTTCGCCTGCTTTGAAGAGGGCAGTTAGTGTACAGCAGTATTCCAGCCTAGAGAGAACATGCTATTTGAAGAGAATCATCATGGGCTTGGCGTCCTTAGTTTTTGAAGGAGGGATTACCTGGAGTTTACCTGGAGAGGGTTTCGCATTGACCCCCAAAACCCTCTCCAGGTAAACTCCAGGTAATCCATCATACCATTTTTCTAGCAGATGAGGTAGATACATTGTAGGTGAGATCCTCTGACATTATCACTCCCAGGTCCTTCACATTAGTTTCTCGCTCAAATGCGTGGTTAGAATTTGTTTTGTACCCTGAGGCAGTTTTAATTTCCTCAGTTTTTTCCTATCTGAATAGATGAAATTTCTCTTCATTGAACTGCGGCCCATTTAAAGATTTGGTTGATGTCCACTTCGAGTCTTGCAGTGTCGTCGATGGAGGACACACTCATGGCAATTCGGGTGTCATCCGCAAAGGCAGACACAGAGCTATGGCTTACATCTCTATATCAGATATGAGGATGAAGAACAGGATGGGAGCGAGTACTGTGCCTTGTGGAACAGAGCTTTTCTCCGTAGCTGCCTCAGACTTTATTCTGTTTAATATTACTCTTTGTGTTCTATTTGTTAGGAAGTTATAGGTACCCCTTGGGTGCGGCCAGGAGTGGGTAAAGTTCTCATATACCTTAAAGGGAATGACTGCGGTAAAATTATACGAGTCGGTCATCTCCCTGGGGGTTTGTTTATTGCTAGTGGCGGTGTCCCAGATAGACTTATCTCCCACAATTCCCCACATCCTTATTATAACAAGCGCAATTTAATTTAGCCTAATACAACTAAATATATTTTTGGATAAGTTTACAATAATTTAATAATAAGCAAACACAATGAAATATATTTCATATGTATGCGAAATTATTGCATACACAAATTTTCGCTTGCCTTATTCGTCAACAAGAGCTTTACCTATTCGGCACGACATATACATGGTACAGATTTTTATTGCAAAACTTCCTTAGATCCATGGCTCACAAGGGATACCCAATCTTATTACTGCATTGTCTACAAGCTGATTGTTGATATACGCCCTTGCTGCATGAACCGCTGCTTCTCTTTCTTGAGGGACCCCAAAGCCCAGCTGGTTTGGTTGAGGCATCATGGTCGCCTCTGTGCGAATACTTCGAACAGCAGCGGCGAAGAATGTTGCTCACGACAACTGGCCTGATTCCTCCTTGTGCTCTTAAGAACACAAAGTGATGCACCACAAAAGAAAGGTTTAGTTTTGTCAAGAATCAGACCACCTAAAGAGTTGTTAATGAGCCTTATAATCTCCAATAGCAGTGTCTCTGCAATCTCCCTGGTAAATGGATTAACCATTTCTTGTAAATGCTGTGGTCTTATTCCAGTGTAGCCCCAACAGAACTAAATGGGAGCGACATAATTGTTTGTAAACGTGTGATACTTGCATAAACAGTGGTTCCACAGTGGGAACAGGGTTGTTAGAAGTGCTGGTGCCTCTGGTTTCCCTGGCAGGGTGTTTTTCTTTACGTGCATGAGCAGTGTCAGCCTCTGTGGGGGCTAAACACATAAGCAGTATAATGTGATCCTTTATTCACAACGTTTCACCCACGCAGTGGGCTTTATCGAGTCACAAACAGATCAACCTGGATAAAAGATACATGAGTATTTATAGGATTTAGTCTGGTGGAGAATGCTGCATGTGGTCTACCCATATACTTATCCAATCTCTTTTTAAAGCTACCCAAGGTTTTATCACCCTACTTTGCAGACTGTCACATGCAGCATTCTCCACCTGACCCAGCATTCTCCACCTGACTAAATCCTATAAATACTCATGTATCTTTTATCCAGGTAGATCTGTTTGTGACTCGATAAAGCCCACTGCGTGGGCGAAATGTTGTCAATAAAGGATCACATTATACTGCTTATGTGTTTATCTTTCCATTGTGTCGGTATTTTATATCATCTGTGGAGGCAACTCTATTTTCGCTGGTGATTGCCCCAACTGTGTTGCCCTCTTCAGTAGCTTTTATTTTTTCACTTCTTAAGCACTTGCCTGGTATTTCTGATCTACGGAGAAGAAGAAAGAGAACCCTGGGGAGTTGATTGCAAGAATCTGGCGCTCCCAGTCATAAATGCCAGGATGGGTGGCCCCAAAACTCTTAAGACTCACACAAGTATCTGGGTGTACAACTCACTAGCACACTACACTGAGTTAACACAGTATCTGAGTGTACAACTCACTAGCACACTACACTGAGTTAACACAGTATCTGAGTGTACAACTCACTAGCACACTACACTGAGTTAACACAGTATCTGAGTGTACAACTCACTAGCACACTACCCTGAGTTAACACAGTATCTGAGTGTACAACTCACTAGCACACTACACTGAGTTAACACAGTATCTGAGTGTACAACTCACTAGCACACTACCCTGAGTTAACACAGTATCTGGGTGTACAACTCACTAGCATACTACACTGAGTTAACACAGTATCTGAGTGTACAACTCACTAGCACACTACCCTGAGTTAACACAGTATCTGAGTGTACAACTCACTAGCACACTACACTGAGTTAACACAGTATCTGAGTGTACAACTCACTAGCACACTACATTGAGTTAACACAGTATCTGAATGTACAACTCACTAGCACACTACACTGAGTTAACACAGTATCTGAGTGTACAACTCACTAGCACACTAAACTGAGTTAACACAGTATCTGGGTGTACAACTCACTAGCACACTACCCTGAGTTAACACAGTATCTGGGTGTACAACTCACTAGCACACTACACTGAGTTAACACAGTATCTGAGTGTACAACTCACTAGCACACTACCCTGAGTTAACACAGTATCTGAGTGTACAACTCACTAGCACACTACACTGAGTTAACACAGTATCTGAGTGTACAACTCACTAGCACACTACCCTGAGTTAACACAGTATCTGGGTGTACAACTCACTAGCATACTACACTGAGTTAACACAGTATCTGAGTGTACAACTCACTAGCACACTACCCTGAGTTAACACAGTATCTGAGTGTACAACTCACTAGCACACTACACTGAGTTAACACAGTATCTGAGTGTACAACTCACTAGCACACTACACTGAGTTAACACAGTATCTGAGTGTACAACTCACTAGCACACTACACTGAGTTAACACAGTATCTGGGTGTACAACTCAGATTTTTTCACTGTCATTGGAACGATTAGGGATTCTGCCTCTCCCATTTTTGTGTTGATGGGAAAGGCAAATGAGGTTGTCAGCTTTGAGAAAAATCGCTTTTGCCACCTTTTTCCGGCACAACTAAGAAGACATTTTCAAAAGTAGCAAGTTGTGCCAAGCCTTGATGGTTCGTGGAGCATTTAGAATAGCTGAACCATCGTTTACTTTTTTAAAGAGGTCTGTGAGCTTCCCAGCTGAGTATGAACGTTCTGCTTTGGGATCATGTGGGAGTGTCCTGGAGGAGATGAGGTCTGATGGAGTGTGTTCAGGTGCTTGAAGTGACTGAGGCCACGAACCTGTAAACACAATCGACACTTGCCTCTCCTAACATGGTCAGCCGCACCATTTTTTTTTTTTTTTGGCTGCTAGCCTCATCCTGATTAACATCCATCCAGCTGGCTAGATTATAGAAGTAGGTACGACATACTGGGTGGAGCAAATTTATGGAGGAGGCCTCATTAGGGATGCAAGGAGGATATGTGGTGGGTGGATGAGGAAGTATGTTTCGCCCTGATGGGGCTTGAGGGAAGGGCACCCCCAGGGTGGCAGCCTGTATTACAAAATTCTAATTAAAAATATTGCAGCCCCAAGAGGGATCGAACCTCTGACCACCGGCAAGTGAAAGGAAGCTGGCGCTCTACCAACTGAGCTATGGGACACCTGTAAGACACTTACTTTATAATCTTATTAAATTGGTGAAGAACTCTTCATCAAAGAAATTGGAATTATCCTTCAATAATTTCGCCAAAATCATTCTGAACATAACGAAAAAAATATATTTCATTGTGTTTGTTTATTATTAAATTGATGTCAACGTATCTAAAATATATTTAGTTGGGTTAGGCTAAATTAAATTGTGCTTGTTGTAATATGGTTAGGTAGGTTTTCAAAGTTTCTCTTGGTACAAAATTATAAATTCTTAAATTAACATAAATGAAAAAAATATATCTTTAAACGTATAACAGAAAATTTTAGAAAGGACTTAATTTTAGATGAGTTCTTGCTAATTGACCAGTTTTACCTAATCGGCACGACATATATATATATATATATATATATATATATATATATATATATATATATATATATATATATATATATATATATATATTACATTCACTTGTAAGACGAAGAATGAGGGGAGACATGATCGAGGTGTATAAGTGGAAAATGGGTATTAACAAAGGGGATATAAATAAGGACTTGAGGATATCTCTCCAAGAGAGAACCCGCAATAATGGATTCAAATTAGATAAGTTCAGATTTAGAAAGGATATAGGAAAGTATTTTTTGGAAGAGAGTAGTTGAGTGGAACAGTCTGCCTAGTAGGGCTGGAAAAATAAACACATAAGCAGTATAATGTGATCCTTTATTGACAACGTTTCGCCCACGCAGTGGGCTTTATCGAGTCACAGACAGATCTAGTAGGGCTATTGGAGCTAGGACCTTGGGTAGTTTCAAATTTATGTTGGATAAATACATGACTGAGTTGTTTGATATGAGTGGGACTTATGCATGAGTAAATAAAATTATTAAATAATATTAGTAGAATTACCGACAATATGTTAAGTAAAAGGACACAAATGCAACTAATGTGATATTTTATTGTGGCAACGTTTCGCTCTCCAGGAGCTTTCTCAAGATGTAACGGCTTGAGAAAGCTCCTGGAGAGCGAAACGTTGCCACAATAAAATGTCACATTAGTTGCATTTGTGTCCTTTTACTTAACAGAATTATTAAAGCTTATTGCTTGGGAAACGTTTATTCGGTTAGTGGGTTGGATTTGTGAAGGACCTGCCTAGTATGGGCCAACAGGCCTACTGCAGTGTTCCTCCTTTCTTATGTTTACCTGGAGAGTTTACCTGGAGAGAGTTTCGGGGGCCAACGCCCCCGCGGCCCGGTCTGTGACCAGGCCGAATAGGTAAAACTTACGATTTTGGCTTTAATACCAACGCTCTTCTTGCCGAATAAAGCAAGCGAAAATTTGTGTGTGCAATAATTTCGCAAAAATCTTTCTGAACCTAACGAAAAAAAAATATATTTCATTGTGTTTGTTTATTATTAAATTATTGTAAACTCACCTAAAATATATTTAGTTGGATTGAGCTAAATTAAATTGCGTTTGTTATAATAAGGTTAGGTAAGTTTTCTAAAGTTCTTTTGGTACAAAATTATTAATTTTTACATTAACATAAATGAAAAAAATATATCTTTAAACGTATAAGAGAAAATTTCAGAAAGGACTTAATTTTAAATGAGTTCTTGCTAACTGACCAGTTTTAGCTATTCGGCTTCAATCTAAGTTTCGAAGCCTCTAAAAATATTAATGTGTAAATTGCAATATATTTTTCAAACAGAAAAACAAACAAAATTTACCCACTCATTATAGCATAAGTGAAGGAAGGCATGGTTTATAGTTACCTGGAGTGGGTTTCGGAAGTCAACACCCCCGCGGCCCGGTCTGAAACCAGGGTCTGATCAACCAGGCTGTTACTGCTAATCACACTTAAACCACAGACGTAAGAACCACAGCCCGGCTGGTCAGGTACTGACTTTAAGTGCCTATTCAGCGCCTTCTTGAAGACAGCCAGGGGTCTATTGGTAATCTCCCTTATGTATGCTGGGAGGCAGTTGAACAGTTTTGGGCCAGTGACACTTATTGTGTTATCACTTGGTGTACTCGTGGCGCCCCTGCTTTTCATTGGCAGAATCTTGCATCTCCTGCCAAGTCTTGTTTTCATAGGGAGTGATTTTCGTGTGCAAGATTGGCACTAATCTCTCTAGGATTTTCGAAGTGTTTATTATCATGTATCTTTCTCGCCTGCATTCCATGGAGTACAAATCAAGGAACTTCAACCATTCCCAGTATATTAGGTGCTTTATCGTACTTATGTGTGCCGTGAAAGTTCTCGGTACATTCTCCACGTCAGCAATTTCGCCTGCTTTGAAGAGGGCAGTTAGTGTACAGCAGTATTCCAGCCTAGAGAGAACATGCTATTTGAAGAGAATCATCATGGGCTTGGCGTCCTTAGTTTTTGAAGGATGGATTACCTGGAGTTTACCTGGAGAGGGTTTCGCATTGACCCCCAAAACCCTCTCCAGGTAAACTCCAGGTAATCCATCATACCATTTTTCTAGCAGATGAGGTAGATACATTGTAGGTGAGATCCTCTGACATTATCACTCCCAGATCCTTCACATTAGTTTCTCGCTCAAATGCGTGGTTAGAAATTGTTTTGTACCCTGATGCAGTTTTAATTTCCTCAGTTTTTCCCTATCTGAATAGATGAAATTTCTCTTCATTGAACTGCAGCCCATTTAAAGATTTGGTTGATGTCCACTTCGAGTCTTGCAGTGTCGTCGATGGAGGACACACTCATGGCAATTCGGGTGTCATCCGCAAAGGCATACACAGAGCTATGGCTTACATCTCTATATCAGATATGAGGATGAAGAACAGGATGGGAGCGAGTACTGTGCCTTGTGGAACAGAGCTTTTCTCCGTAGCTGCCTCAGACTTTATTCTGTTTACTATTACTCTTTGTGTTCTATTTGTTAGGAAGTTATAGATCCATCTACCAACTTTTCCTGTTATTCCTGTACCATGCATTTTGAGCGCTCTTACTCTGTGGTCACACTTGTCGAAGTCTTTTGCAAAGTCTGTGTATACTACATCTGCATTTTGTTTATCCTCTACAGCATCCACAACCTTTTCATAGTGGTCCATTAGTTGGGACAGGCAGGAGCGACCTGCTCTAAACCCGTGTTGCCCTGGGTTGTGTAACTGATGGGTATCTAGTTGGGTGGTGATCTTGCTTCTTAGAACCCTTTCAAAGATTTTTATGATATGAGATGTTAGTGCTATCAGTCTGTAGTTCTTTGCAATTGCTTTACTGCCACCTTTGTGGAGTGGGGCTATGTCTGTTGTTTATAGTGAGTGTGGGATGACCCCTGTGTCCATGCTCCCTCTCCATAGAATGCTAAAGGCACGTGACAGGGGCTTCTTGCAGTTTTCATGAACACGGAGTTTCATGAGTCTGGGCATGGGCATGCTATTAATTGTCTTTTTGAAGTCTTGTGGTGTTAGGTAGATCTGGTCACAATCATGACAAGTTACAAAGGTATTTACAGATTACAGAGGTACATAATGGGTCCAAAAACTGGGCCCCAAAGTTTTGATAGCTGAACTAGGTACAAAGGTAATGAACTCACATGTAAACTTATTTTTCAGTTCAGTTCAGACTCTCAGGTAAGGACCCACTAGGGGCGAGGGGGAAGTGGGGACAGACGAAGAATAGCCGGTGAGAGGAAGAGCTGAAGGAGAAGAGAAAGAGTCAGGACTAAACCCAACAGTCTAACTACTAGTTTATTTTTCAACTTTTCTAATAATAATAATAATAATAATAATAATAATAATAATAATAATAATAATAATAATAATAATACTTTAATTAGACATGGTACAAAGATACTTCATAGTACGAAACTTTTGCCTATACATAATTCTACTTCATCTTAAGTTCTACTTCAAGTATTTAATCCCACTCAATCTTCTCCACTGAAATATTCTCACTATTATTAGATTTGTTTTGTTTAGTTCTAAAACATTTACATAATTCCCTTACTGTCACAACACTAACAGTCAGTTTTCTCTTATCCCCCGTACAACCAGGGGAAAACGTACAAGAAACAAAGGAGACTTCCCTAGTATCGTACAGTGACTTAAACATAGTTAATTCAAGATTCAAGCTAATTTATTTCTCGGTAAAAATTACAATGTGTGTTTTACATTTAAAGACAATAATTACAAAGATGGCCGTTAGCATGCCTAGCATGCTAGGCATTTCGGGCAGACTTGATACTTGTGGAAAATATTGGGTATTTTCCCGAAAGGTTATACTCGATAACCTTTCCAATGTGAATATTCTTAATGTGTGTCTGTTGGTACACATAATACGTAGGAATGAAGAGAGAACCAGACGACCGTCTCGGCGGTCAGCGCGTGGGTACACTGAGCTTGTGTCAAGGGTGAAGCAGTCACGTGGGAGAAGGCGACGAAGGTTGAACGATGGGAGAGTTCTGACTGTGGAAAATATTGGGTATTTTCCCGAAAGGTTATACTCGATAGCCTTTCTAATGTGAATATTCTTAATGTGTGGCTGTTGGTTCGTATTTTTCTTGAGATGAGGAAAGAACCATCGCGACGGTAGCATGGGTACGCCAAGATGGGTCAAAGGAAGTCACCCTGGCAGTAGCGCTCGTGGGATAAAGGTGAATGGAGGTGAACGATGGGTGGGCTCTGGATATAATGGAGATGGAAATCGGCGTTTACTACGACCAAATCGCGGGTAATGGTCTCTCTTCACAATAGTGAATGTTGTGAATATTCGTTGGGCATAATGTGGGACATAAAGTCCAAGAAACTATAATAATAGAGTGATAATGTGTTAAACAATGAGCGACGCCATCATGGCGGTGTTGATGGCGGAAATGTGCGTTGATTCGATCAGTGTTCATCGCACGCAATTATTAATGGATTAACTTCTAACGAGAGTAAATTAACGGGACATTAAACCGACGTGTGAATAGTGTGTAAAGTGTTGCGTATAAACTCTACTGAAGGGGTATAGTGAGAGGATATGAATCACTACCCCGACCAACCACGTTAAACAACGCCCGGTCTCGTGGGCGTAAGAGAGTTCAAGGGATCAATCTTCTCTTGACTCATCGGGACAACCACCAACATCATCGTCTTGCCGGAAGAATAATCTACCGAGCAGGACCACGTGATCCGTCGAAGAATAGCGACAAGAATGCTGTTTCTTCCCCACTGTAAGTACTCTTATTGTCTTAGCAACCGTCTGGCCAGTAGGTATGTTGGGATAATGTGGGTTTACGGTGGGAATGATAATGACGGGATCTTCAAGTGAACAGCAATGGCACGGATAAAGGGTGAGTGATATTAAGTTGTACTCTTTCCTCCTTCTCCCCAATCAGTCAGACATTAACCCATACAGTCCACAAAATTTAACAATACCGTAACCATTGGTGTTACTCATTCTTAATAAACTGGTCAAGGATAGATGTGGATTTAGAGTGGGAATATCGAAGGGTCCCCTTAAATGTGACCAGGAGTGGGGCAAGTTTTCTCACACGCCTCAACGGGGGTAACCGCGGTAAAATTATACTAGTCGGTCCACTCCCCGGGAGATTATTTTGTTGTAAGTGGCGGTGAAGCCCAGACAGGTAATCTCTTAATTCCCCACACTGACTATAATAGAGTCAGGAATCGACGTTTACAACGGCCAAGCGTGATTAATGGCCTCACTTTATAATAGGAAGTGCTGTGAATGTTCGCCGGGAATAATGTGGGACATTAAGTCCAAGAAACTGCAATAATAGTGATAATGTGTTAAATAGTGACCGACGCCGCCATTACGGGTGTTCGATGGAGGAAATGTGCATCTGTTTGATCATTGTTCATCGTACACAATTATTAATGTATTAACTTCTAACCAGGGTAAATTAGTGGGACATTAAATCATCGTGTGAACCAGTCTGTAGTTCACACGACGTCATTATATGTGTGCAGTGATTCCCGGCAGCTTTCTTCTAATGACCGTATTTTGACCTCGCAATTCTGTCTCGAGAATTGTAGAGGTGTCAAGAAGTCAATACGTACTTCTATATCGGGACGACCACACCAACATCGTCTTGCCGTGAGCATAATCGCTACCGAGCAAGACCACGAGATTGACACGAGGGAACACCAACAAAGGAAGCGACTCTCTCACCCACAGTAAGTGTAACTGTGTTACTGGCCAGTAGATAGGTTGCAATGATGAATACTTGCTGTGGTTATGCCAATGATCTTCAACGACCATCACTGACAAGGGGTGAGTGATGATTTTAATTGTGTACTCTCTTTCTACTTCTAATCAGTCAATACTAAAATATACAGTCCACAACCATTATTGTATCGTACGTACTAGTGCGAGCTATTTTACTTTATAAAACTGGTCCAGAGCGGACGTGGGGCTAGTGTGAGAATATCGAAGGGACCCCTTGGACGCGACCAGGAGTGGGTCAAGTTTTCTCACACGCCTCGTGGGAGTGACTGTAGTAAATTATATTAGACGGTCCCCTCCCGTTGAGATTATCTGTTTGTAAGTGGCGGTGAAGTCCATACAGGTAGTCTCATAATTCCCCACAATACTAGTTCTTAATCTATATTACAAATTACTACATATGAATACAAATTTCAAATGATTAAATAGATTTACAATAGTGAGGTAGTTCAGGATAACTAGTTTGCATTACAAATTAAAAATGAGTACAAATTTCGGGTGTGGAAAGCCCTGGGTATGTGCCGTATTACACTGATGGCTCCAGAGACCCAGAGGCGGGCCGCACAGCTGCTGGGATGTTCCACAGCAATCTGATAGTAGGATGGCGCCTTCCAGACCATTGCACCATCCTCCAGGCTGAGCTATATGCCGTTCAACAAGCTCTGGAGCATGCACTTGCAAACCATCAGCATCCTCCTGTCATCCATGTTGATTCCAAGTCAGCAATCCAGGCAATTCTGCACAAAGAGCCAAGGGACAACATACACTTACTCACGTCCATTCGGGGCGACCTGCAGACGCTCATGGCCCAGGGTCGCAGAGCCACCATCAACTGGATCCCGAGCCATGTGGGTATCCCCGGCAATGATGCAGCAGATGAGGCTGCTAAGGCCGCAACGCTCGAGGCACAGCCACGTGTTGCACTCTCCATCAGCCTCAGCCAGATTATGATATGGGCTACCAGTGCGGCCAGGCGCCCACTTCCTGACCCTGGGGATTCCCGGAGCCGCCGCTGGTATGACAGGGCGACTCACAAGGCACCCCCTCCAACCATTCGGAAGCAGGCCAGGGAGCTGCAGGTGGCTGTCCACCTCCTGAGCTTAGGGTATCCCACCGCTGCTCGGATCATTGAACGGGCAAGAGAGGAGCTCTGTGCCCACTGTGCCTAGATGGTTTCGACACCCCTGGTGCACTACCTGTTGGACTGCCCAGCTCCATTGTCCCTTCGCCGCAGACACTTCCCGATGACCCCGGTGGGGCGGGCTCGGGAAGATGAGGCGGCACATCTGGTCTACTTGGATGTCAAAGATTTGGAGACCTTACTCCCAGTCATTAGTATGCTGTTAGTTAGCCATGGGCAACCTAGCCGTTTGTTCGTAATCTGTTTCATTTTATTGGACAATGTTTGTTGTACAGTTACATAGATTATCATACATAGCAGTATATGTGTAGAGAACCCAGGATAACCCAAAAAAGTCAGAGAGTGACTTATTTCCATTGGGTCCTTTTAATACCTTAATATTATACACCATAGAAGATTATTATTATTATACTATAAAGAAGATATACTAGGAATAAAGTAAAAAGAGTTATTTACATTTACATGTGTGTTAGCTAAAAAAAAAAAAAAAAATTAATTCTCCTCCCTTTCTGTCGCTACATTCATTAGGTACCTTTTGGCTCTCTTCTTGAACTGGCTGATGCTATGACTGGCTTTGACATGTGCAGGCAGTCTGTTCCATTCCTTTATTGCTGTACAATGAAAGGTGTTTGAAGCCTGGCCACTGACTGTGGGTACTACAAAGTTGTGCTCTCTCCCCTTAGTACTATGCTTTGGTTCCCAGCCTTGACAAAATTCTGGACACTGTTTGTGAGCAATTTTATAAACTTGATTTAACTTAAGTTGTTTTGCTCTGTCTTCAATATTCAGCATATCCAATTGTTGTAATTCATCCTGGCCTACATGTTCTCTTGGTCCCAGGTCCAGGATGAATCTTACCATTTTGTTCTGGATGATTTGCAGTTTATCTTTCATTTTTTTTTTTTGTCAAGGCAGAGTACCATGAATTGCAAGCGTAGTCCATATGACATTGTATAAAAGCTAGACATAGGGTCCTGCGAGCCTCAGTAGGTATACACTGTGCTTGTCTGTAGAGGAACTTCAGTCTGGCATTCGCTCTCTTTACTATACTGTTCCCTTTCAGTTCTCCTGACATGCATGGGTCAAAGGGGATTCCCAGATATTTTACTGAGGAAACTGAAGTGATGGATTCCCCATTACACCGGACATTAAAATTATTTACACTTCTCAGTTTATATTTCGTGCCAAAGAGTATGGCTTCTGTTTTCCCGAGGTGTAACGATAGTTTGTTGTCTACTAACCATTTGCTACAGGACTCCAGTTCCAGTGTTAATACATTAGCTATATCTTGTGGGTCTTTACCTGACACTAACAGTTTGCACTTGACACTGATGGACATGTCATTTACATAACACAGGAATAATGAGGGACCCAGAATACTACCTTGGGGAACTCCACATGCTATCGGCAGTGGTTCTGATTCTGTTTTGTTGATTTTGACAATTTGTTTCCTGTTGCTAAGATATGACTTAAACTAATCTATGGAACCTATGCCGATAGCTTGAAATTTCTTACATAATATATTGTGGTTGACAGTATCGAAGGCCTTTTACACGTCTAAAGTTACCATTCCTATGAGGTTCCCTATAGACATTTCAGTTCTCATGTATTCCATCAGATTAATTAGGGAGGTGTCGCTTGAATAAGAGCTCCTAAAGCCTGATTGGTAACTATTAAGAATGTTGTCACTAAGATACTTAACTACTTGACAGTACACCGCCCTCTGTAGAATTTTGGATATTACACTGAGTATACTAACAGGCCTATAGCTGCTGATATCAGACCTACTATTTTTCTTGAAGATAGGAGTAACTCTGGCCTCCTTGAACCCCTCTGGTACTGTATTAGTGGTGATGGACAAATTTAGTATGTGAGCAATGGGGATTGCCAGTTCAGAGGCACCATCTTTTAGGAACTTAGACGGGATGTTATCTGGGCCGGTGCTCTTAGTTGGATTTAACCTTGTTAGTTCTTTTTGCACGAAGTCATGAGATACACTTACTAGTCGACAACTGTTTGCAGTTATCCTTTTATTGGCATAGTTTGTTTCAAACTTATCAGAGTCTGTGTTAAAGGTATTTGATGCAGCTGGTAGCTTACTTGCTAGTGTTGATGCGACAGTTGTGTAGTATGAATTAAAACAATTTGCCACTTTAGTTGTTTCGTGGCATACCTCGCTATTGATATTTAGTACTATGTTAGATCTATCTATGGGTTTATGGCTATACCCCAACTGTTTTAGTTGTTGCCAGAGCTTTCTAGGGTTATTCCTGTATTCTTCGATTTTTGAGCAATAGTGCCTCGCCTTTGCAACATCCCTCCAGATGGATCGAAAAAAACTGTAACCGACCTCCGCATGAATCAGATATATGATCTATGTCAAGTAATGCAACAGCGGCACTTCTCCGCTCCATGGAATATTACCCCATTCCAAACTACCATCCCTCCATTTCCCCCCAAACTACTTCTTAAATCCCAACCAAAGCTTCGCCTTGAAGCCAAACATGATGCCTTAAGCTGTATTAATAATTTAGTCAAACAGTACACTCTCTCACAAATTATTTACGTTGATAGTTCTGTTCACAAATCCACTGGTGCAGCTGGTAGTGCTGCTGTTGTCATACAGAGTGATGGCTCTCTTAAAGAAATTGGAGCACGCATCAATAACTGGGCCTCTACACTTCAGACAGAACTGTTTGCCATACTCCTTGCACTCAAATGCGTCCATGTATCTAAGGTTGACACTTTAATTGTAACTGATTCTCTGACATCCATAAATGCTCTCAACTCATTAAGTATAAATTGTGGCATGCTTATGTCAGAAGCCATACACAGGTATGGTAGG
>WNWK01011981.1:0-61797 GCA_009830355.1 Cherax destructor
GTTCCCCAGTCGTTCACTCAAAGTGGGGCTTACTGCAACGACGACTCCGTATCTTTCCATGTACGAGACATAGGACTCGAAGTATCTCCTATACCAAGTGAAGAGAGTGAAATCCCTGATGTAAATTTAAGTATAGGACCTGAAACTCCAGACAATAGTGAAGTTGGTACTCCTGTTACAGTGTTGGAAGTACCAGTGAGCGTTCATGCAGAGGCGACGCCTCCGTCAGTTCGTTCGGCGGACTGTCCGTCAAGGAAGAGGAACGCAGTGTCAGACGAGAGCGATGACATCTTAACTCCCGAACAGAGACCTGGGAAAAAGCAATGGGTCGAACCTACGAGACAAGACGGGTCGAGAGTCCTTCCTAGTACAGGTATAGAGGAATCGACCGGTCACGGTAGAGAAGTTGAGACGGGAGACGTATCACTTGATACGCCAGTAACGACGATGCCGCATCCAGATCGAGTCCTCTTTATACCATCACCTTCAAGTGTGTGACTATAAATGTCAATGGCATATGTGATAGGATTAAACGAGGTGCTGTTGTAGAATTTTTGCGCAGATGTAACGCTGATGTAGTGTACATACAAGAACATAATTTCCGTGACGTCAGTAAATTGAATGTGGATGGGTATAGAGTGTATGGCACAAATTCACTAAGATTGAAAGGAGGTGTTGCTATTTGTATTAAGGAGTTAAGCCCGTTTCATGTGACACGACAGGAAGTTGACGTGGAGGGTAGAGTCATGCGTGTCGATGGACGGTGGGGTACAGTTCCGGTTTGTTTCATTGGTGTGTACGGACCGGCCGATAGTGCTTTGCAAGTGAAAACCCAGTTTTATAGTGATGCCTTAGTATATCACTTGCGTTCGCTGCCAGTTGTTACAATAATGGGCGGCGACTGGAATTGCGTGGTTCGGCGTAAAGATGTTGATCCTCCGGGGAAAGGTATATTGCCACTCTTAGGTGACATGATACGTAATGTAGGCCTTGTTGATGTTGGTGGCGACATAATTGGTGGCGTAGCGCACACGTTTGTTCGGCCTGGATATGCAGCGCGCCTTGATAGAATTTATGTGTCAAGAGGTGTGGTTGTACAGAACGTTGTTCATACCGATGTGGGTTGTACAGATCATCGTGCTGTGGTAGCTAATTTAACTTGGGACGGGTTGCCAAAAATTTTCCAAGGTTCTGGAAGATGAATGTGTCACTATTAAAGAAAGCGGAGGTGCGGTCACTCTTTACGCAAGTGTGGGAAAAGCAATGCAGAGTTATAAAATCTTCGCTAAAATTTTAGGGAATCGTGTTAAGGTAGTCATCGATAAAGTAATACACGAAGGACAACGTGGGCTTCCTGGACGATCGATGCATTACGGACACAGTATCCTCACACATCATATCCGTGAATGTCAGGACAGTGATCAGAATGGAGCGCTTGTCGCGATCGATTGGCAGGCAGTGTTCGATACAGTAGAACGTGAAACGCTTTGGACTTTCATGAAATGGCAGGGTTTTGGGCGATAAATAATTGATTGGGCGCGTTCATTGTACGATAGAGCGTGTATGCAGGTTCAGATTAATGGTCGTCTTGGTAATGAAATTACCGTTAACCGTGGCAGCCGTCAGGGTTGTCCGATGTCACAATTGTTCTTTGGACTTCTTCAAGATCCTTTTTATAGGGCCGTTGTTAGTTTAAATCAAGTACCGTGTGTCGGGTTACGTAATAAACAGATGGTGCGTATAATTGGATATGTGGACGATACGACAGTAGTTCTAAACAGATTAGATGAAATGGGTGCCGTTCAGGAAACGGTTAGGGCGTTTGGACCAGCGTCTGACATGCGGAGTAATCCTAAAAAAACAGGTGTTTTGCTACTAGGTCAACCAGTGACCGTACACGAGAACCGGCAGCAGGTGTGGCCCAGAGTATCCCATTTGAAGATCTGTGGCATCGAATATACGAATAGTCTCGTTGAGACACAAAAGTGAAACTCTTCTACTGTCGTTGACAAAGTCATTCTCCGTATGTCCACTCTGAGAGCGAATGGTTTGACGTTACATCAGCGAGTGGTGGTTATGAACGCACTGCTCTACGCCAAAGTGTGGCACGTTGCGCGGCACTTTCCTATAGCGCGTGTTGATGTGCAGAAGTTGTTAGCACGCAGCGTTTATCGATTTGTGTGGGGTAGTGGTTGTAATTGGTTACGGCGAGACGTAGTGTGTTTACCGGTAAAACGTGGAGGTCTCGGTTTGATTGATTTACGTATACATGCCATAGGAATGTTTGTGAAATGTGTTTATTTGACAGCGATTTCGCATGGTACGATGTCCCTTCCAACATTGCATGAATATGTTTGTAAGTGGCACAGCGGAGACGAATGCCGCATTGGGATAGACTTTCTCCGCTGCCTTGTTTATGCAAGACAACCGGGAAATATGCCCATACGAGTTCTTATACAGGGTGTGGTACGGCCTGTCGTTCCGCCAGTGCATTGCCTTTTTCCTGTGTACGAGTGGTCAGGTATTTGGAGACGTTTTGCTGAATTACGTATTCATCCGAAGGTGCGCGAAGTATATTATAAGTTCTTACATAACATCCTACCGTCAAAAGTTGTATTATATAATCGACGCCTCATAGAAGGGGAAATGTGTCCTGCTTGCGGAGCGATCGCGGATTCTTATCATAGTCTATATTTTTGTGAAAGCTTAGAGTCTAGACGAGAGTTGCTGGGTAAAGTAATACGTGTTGTCGGGGGACGCGGTATTCAAAGTCTTCGAGCACTAAGTCTAGACATAGGTGGAGTTTCATCTATCATACAAAGAACGATTGGATATATAGTTACTGATTATGTATATACCTTGTGGGTGTGTCGCGAGAGGTCTGCTAATGATTGTATACAGGTGCTGCTGCGAATTGGTATCGCACCAAATGTGGCAACAAACTCCTGTCTGGCCACAGTGGCCAGTCGAGTTTCCAGTTGAATATCAGGAATTCACAGTCCGGTCATTATTACGACTCGTCGAGTGAAGGGGAAAACGGGCTTAACTCCTTCATGTATGTAGGTATATCAAGGGGGTCGATTGATTACTCTTGACTGATTTTATATTCCAGTAGTGTGAGATTGTTGATTATATTGAGACGAAGCTGTCTCTTTTACCGTACTTGTAATTTTCCATTTTACGGTTATACTTATATTCTGTTTTGTTCACAAGTATTGTCTCACTGTATAATTATACGTACATGACAATGAATGAATTGTATTTAATTGGTATATATTTTCTTGAGAGTGGATTGAAAGGTGAGGTAGTGGGTACAGGGCGGTTACTCGCCACCCACAGCTATAACAAGCATGAGAGTTCCATGTTCTTCAGCCTAGTGCTGAAGCAGAGTATCATATTTATTATATTATAACTGGCGAAAAGTGTATCCACTTACCTATTGAGGAATTAAAGTTTTGCTGTGAGGGAAAGGATGGGGGGAGGCTCGGGTTGGCTGAGTGAGAAGCATTCTGCGACTTTCCTGTAATTATTGAATTGTACAAATATATCCATTGTTTACTCATTGTACTATTAATATTGTAAGTGTTATAAACAATGCAGATTATATACAATGTAGGTGGAGGGTGGGGTAGTCTTCGAGGATGGGTAGTTTTCACCCTGCTGTTGTATGGTAGTGTGAGTAGTAGAGATGCTGGTATGTTGTGTTGCACCTGTAGAAGATCTCTTTTATATATTTATTATATACCTGTAATGATGAGTTTTAAATAAAATATAAAAAAAAAATACAGAATAATAACTGACAGGAATATATAATACTTCGATTGAAAAAAATAAAACTGAAATTTAAATTCTTACTATTAAGCAATTTATAGCCCTCGTAAATACCATATTTAACATTTAAAATCAAGCTATTTAGCAATATATTACACATAATATAACAAAATGCGTTACAAAAATACCTTGTCTTTGATGGTGGTTATTGCTCCTCGTCAGCATCTATGTCCGATTCCGTGGATAACATCCTGTGTCAATAACATCCTGTGTCAACAACATTCTCTGTGTCAATAACATTCTCTGTGTCAATAACATTCTCTGTGTCAATAACATCCTGTGTCAATAACATACTCTGTGTCAATAACATCCTCTGTGTCAATAACATCCTCTGTGTCAATAACATCCTCTGTGTCAATAACATCCTCTGTGTCAATAACATCCTCTGTGTCAATAACATCCTCTGTGTCAATAACATCCTCTGTGTCAATAACATTCTCTGTGTCAATAACATTCTATGTGTCAATAACATTCTCTGTGTCACTATCATCTTGACCAGGTTCTCAGTGCCAGAGAGGCACAAGTCCTGGCTTATAATTATTTTATAGAATTCTGAAAAGATATAATTTATGCAATTGCAATTAGCATGTAATTATTTCCTTCACTGTCAGACTGCATGTGTTCACTGTCACAAAACAATTTCCATGAAAATATGTCAGGACCTGATTAATAATGGCTGGAAGGACCTGCCTATCATGGGCTGGTAGGACCTTTTTTTTATATTTTATTTAAAAACCTTACAATACATTAACTATACATATAGAAGTACATGATAATATACAAAATTTCGAAAACCCCAATATTTCACATTTAGTCTATCCAAGCTCTTGGCATTACACAAATACTGCACATGCACAATAAAAGTACAGAAAATAACCTGCACACAAGTCCTAACATTATCTCTATATTTTACCATCCCCACATAGGCCACACTGGCCTGCACATATAACCTTTCAGGGTGTTTTTTTTTTTCTAAAATTTTATGGATCCAAATTTAAACACATAGAAACACATTATCTAAGAAACAACAAAACTGAACTAAAGTGCTTGCACTGTACATAGAAACATATAAATTGTAAACTTCTACAGTGTGTGGACAGAATTTAAAAACCACTAAGAACACCTTAAACCCAAGAAGTACCCCTGAAACTTCAATATTCTCAATTGAAAGCTCCCACATATAATAACATCAAAGACCTAGAAATCTCATGTACAATATATTTAGGCCACATATCACCGTATTGAGTAGCACATATCAAGCTATATGGTACAATTTTTTTTTTTTACAAAAAACTTCATCTCATAAAGAAAAGGCTCCTAAGCCCTCCTAATGACTTAAAACAAAACAAAACGGTGATTACAGACCCTATAAAGAACTGCAAAACAACCCCCCTTTCAAAAAACACCTGGGGCAAAGCCAAAGAAGAAAGCTAAAGAAATTGAACTCAACATAAAGGCATCCAGTAGTCTTAGGTTTGGCACATAAGCAATATACACATATTACAACAAACTTACAAATACTATCCCATATGTATACACATAACACAAAATAACCTAACTAAAACAAAACATAGATAACCCAAAAGGGTTCAAAAGCATACAATGAAATACCTAAACCTACATCTTAATCCTCGATAATGTGTTCCAGCAATAATAATGATCCAAGATCATATATCTTTCAGGAACAATATACCCGTAACCTGGTCCCAACACCTCATGGTGATAAAATCTGCAGATCAATCCCATCCAGTTTCAATAAATCTCTCAAAACAATAAAACTACAAAACTCTCTTAATAAAATATAAAGATTTAATGCCAGATATTTAACCATAAAAAGGTATAATAATATCAATTAACTTTCCACCTTCCTAAAAGGAGAACCAAAAGGGAAAAAACAAAAAAGGAAACACACTTAGGGCACACACCTGGCCCCCAAGTAAGGCAAACCCCCTTTTTGAAAGAACCCCTGACCCCTCCCCCCCAAAAAAAAGAGAAAGAACAAAAACAAACAATCCCCCCCGTCTGAGTCACCAAACATACCTCACACATACTCATCTATAAAAAGAAAACCCCTACCCCTTTCCCCAAGGGGAAAAGGGTGAGTGGACGACCGGGAAAACCCCCGACCAAACACACCCTACCTCTACCTCTTACATAAAACCCCACCAAAAGTCTTTCATACCTGAACCTCCAACCCCCTCACCAGAGACTAACCCCTTCTCAGTAAAACCCCGGGAACCATAGCTCTGACTTAACCCAGCAACGACCCCATTGACAATTGCCTATAACCCTCAGAAAAAATCCTATCCCACACCCTCACATAAAGTTCCTGTTTCCTACACTTAGTCCTATAAAATCTCGCTGCCAAAGCCCTAATCCTAGCATCATTCCTAACCTCCCTCATACTCCATGACACATAAATATAATCCAAAACCAAATACATTACCACACGCCTCACATCCTCAGGGCATCCCACCACATCCAGACTTAAACACCGTAACACCGATAACCCCCCACCCCTACACCCCGGATTATCCCTAAAAACCATTCCCACACCCTCTCAAGACCCCACAAAAGTATATACAACATGGAAAGCCGTATCCCATAACCCACAGTGTTGACAATACCCATCACCCGCCAGTCCCATCACAAAATGGATATAAATGCACTGGAAGACGTACAGAGGAGGATGACAAAGTTGATCCTATGTATCAGAAATCTTCCCTATGATGATAGACTGAGGGCCCTGAATCTGCACTCTCTAAAAAGGCGTAGAATTAGGGGGGATATGATTGAGGTGTATAAATGGAAAACAGGAATAAATAAAGGGGATGTAAATAGCGTGCTGAAAATATCCAGCCAAGACAGGACTCGCAGCAATGGTTTCAAGTTGGAAAAGTTCAGATTCAGGAAGGATATAGGAAAGCACTGGTTTGGTAATAGAGTTGTGGATGAGTGGAACAAACTCCGGAGTACCATCATAGATGCTAAGACGTTGTGTAGTTTTAAAAATAGGTTAGATAAATACATGAGTGGGTGTGGGTGGGTGTGAGTTTGGACCTGACTAGCTTTTACTACCAGGTCAGTTGCCGTACTAATTCCTTAAGTGGTAGTGACCTGACTACCTGGAGACTGAGCTCCAGGTGGTCTGCTAGATAATTATATGAGTAGGTGCAGTTGGGTGTGAGTTAGTCCTGACTAGCTTGTGCTACTAGGTCAGATGCAGTGCTCCTTCCTTAAGTGAATGTAACCTGACCTGGCTGGGTCGGGGCATTGGCTTAAGCCTGTTGGAGACTTGGACCTGCCTCGCATGGGCCAGTAGGCCTGCTGCAGTGTTCCTTCTTTCTTATGTTCTTATGTTCTTAAAAAGCTGAGCCCTAGATGCCAATATACCATGTAAAAAACGAAATCCAATCTCACGTACCTTAGGAGGCAACTTTAAATGCTTAAACCAAAACCACGTAACATTCCAATCATAACACGGATCGACGTCCATACCTAAAACTCCCTTTTCTCGCTCTCCCACCTTATCTAACTTCCCTACCCTCACATTACCAGGCTCTGGTACAACCAAAAGATACCTTAAAATTGCCTTACAAAACAACAAATTTCCTCCCTTCCACCAAATGCTAACCTCACCCATTACCCTCCCCACTCTCACTCCTCGAATCTCACCTCACGCTAGGTATTCCTGCCTAACATATATTCCCATCAAACGCCTCTGCAATGGTATCAAACCTAGCCCTCCCTTTGCTACCCTAGTCATTACCACATCTTTCCCTAACCAATGCCGCCCATAACCCCATATAAACCTTAAGACCCGACCTTGCAACCTTAGAATATCATCCTCCATGAGGGGGTACACAGCGGCAACATACCATAGCTTACTGTATATCAAAGAATTGACAACTACAACCCTCTGCAAGGGAGTGACCTCTCAAGGCCTCCACCTCCCCATCCTACCCAGAGCAGCATTAACCACTGCCGAGGAATTCACCTCACGCGCAACACTCGCCTAATTACAAAAACACACACCACATATCCTTAACCTATCCACTATTGGCCACCCATAACCCTGACCCAACGCCCCCCCTACCCATTCCCCCACCTCCAATAATTTCGATTTTACCCTATTCACCCGCATACCAGTGGCCAAACCAAAAATCTTTATTATCCTATTTACATTACCCAACCCCTCCATAGTTCCTACTGAAATAGTGGTGTCGTCTACATAACCTATAATACCCGTTTCTGCCACCCCATGAGTACTCCCTTCCCTCACCCCTTCTGACACTAACCTAAAAAAAGGGTCCTGTAAGCACACAAACAGGAGCTGCGACAAGGGGCACCCCTGCCGCAGCCCTCGCCCCAAACGCACCTCGGACCCCAAACTCCCATTCACCTGTATCCTCACATGTGCTTGCTCATACAAAGTACAGACCCAACCCACAACCTCCGCCCCAAACCCCTGCCGTAAAAGCACCGCCTGCAGCATATCCCTATCAACACTGTCATACGCCTTTTCCCAGTCTATCCCTAAAACTCCCCCAGCTCGACTGCACTCTAAAAAACCTTTGATCCTCCGATGACCCTCCCTCATACTTCTCCCTGGTACCCCATACTGACCCTCCTCCAATAAGCTCCCCAAAACTCCTTTCATTCTATTAGCAAGAATACGTGCAAATATCTTATAATCTGCACACATAAGTGTAATTGGCCTATAATCCTCAAGCGTCCCACAAGCACGAGTATTCGGCACTAAAACTACAGTACCTATTGACATATCCCCACCCAATCTACCTTTCAGTTTCATAGCATTAAACAGACTAACTAGCATCCCTCGCAGAACCTCCCAATAAACTATAAAAAAATCCCCAGAAATCCCATCCAGGCAAGGGGCCTTGCCCAGGGCCTGACCCTTCACTGCCTGCCAAACCTCCTCTTCAGTTATAGACCCTTTCATACTCTCTCTATCTCCAACCCCTATCCTCTCAACTATACTGTCTAGAATTGCATTCCGGGATACTTCCTCACTTACCCCCTGGCTCATCTTACACTCAAACCAAGCATCTGCATAATAACTCATGGCTTCTGTGGTACGAAGAATCTGCCCATTCCGATACCCACGACACTCCTCGGTTACCCTCAAAGACATTACCGTCATATCTCTTCGCAGGTTCTGAAAAGTACGTAACACTAACGCAGAGGGCCTATCCCCCCATAATACTTCCTCTAGAGAATGAAAACTCCCGCAATTGCAAGCGCAGATGATCAATCTCAGCTAGGGGATACCTACCTCCACTCTCATAACAAGTCCTCAATTGCCCCTCTAGGTACCTCAACATTCCCAACCTTTGCCTCACATCTTCCCTACCCAGTTGCCTATAAAATTCCTGGATTGCCACTTTAGCCTGCACATTCCACCATTCCACTATATCACTAATCCCTGTCCCACCGTTCCATACTCGTCCCCACCAATCCGCATATATTTTCCTATGATCCATCCCCTGCAACAACCTCACATTTAATTTCCAATACCCGGAATATATCTTCACCGCCCCTGCCCATCCCATCTCTACCAACACACCCCTATGATCAGAAAATCCAAAATCCTGACATTTTACCTCACCTACCTGAACCGCCCCAGAAACATACCCGGTCCAACCTAGCCCCATAAACTTGTTTAATATAAGTGTGGTCCACACACCACCCCCCTCTCCTAACCACATCCTCCACACTTACCACTCTCATAACCTCCCTCAAGCTTTGCAACAAACAACTCGCCCCCCGAGGTTCCACATCCCTCCCTCTAATGATGCAATTCCAATCCCCGGCAATTATCGTAACCAACGGGAAACCTCTCAACGCATAAACTAAATCATCCCGAACAAAATCATCCTTTACACGGCGATTGGAAGTCGCCAGCATATATACACCGATGAAACACACCTATATGTCTCCCCAAACCCCATCCTCCTGTACTATCCTGCTGGTCTCACGGATACCCACCATCACCCCACCCTTGAAATTCGTCGAACTCCCAGTATAACACTTGTATCCCTTCAAACACAAATCCCTACCACACCTATAATAATGCTCTTGGAGAAAGCATACATCCACATTCAACCGTCTTAACGTCACCTCAATCCATCTCCTCCGAACTTCCGCCCGGAGCCCATTACCATTTAAGTCGAGACACCTGAATAGGTCAAAGGGGGGTTTGCCACCTCGGCGTCCAGACCGTATCACAACTTGCACAGAGTCCTCACTTTGTGCCTTACCTCCTTTCACCCCTATCCCACTTTTCTTTCCTTGGGGCGCAACCTTCTTCCCCTTAAGAACATCCCTTCAGGCCATTTTTGAAGACCTTTGACCCGGGGTTATCTCATCATCCTCATTATCCCCACTGGGCCGCTTACGGAATACTTCTGTACATTCCATAACCTCATTACCTTCCTCCCTATGCACCTCCACCTCAGCCACCACCACAGGCACAGAGTCAACAAGATCCTCTATCAGACCAATCACGCACTCTGGACTCTCCAAACCACCAGATGAGTCCTCATCCAAGCCCAAAACATCCGCAGGAGACGAGCTCCCGTGTAGACTCTGGATGTCCTCGAACAAAGGCCTTGATAACTTAGAGGCCACCTCCAACAAGTCACCCTTCATGGCAACCTGAGAACATTCAAGCACCTCTTCCTGCGTCGCTGGGGTTAAAGTCAAAACTGCCTCCTCTGCAGCATCAACCGCCTCACTCCAATTTCGAGGGACATCCTCAGTGTCAAGAACCCCGGCCACATCCAACTGCATACTCGTCTTGGGCGTCTCTCTCAGATCCGTCTCAGCACGAAAATTCCCATCATCTCGACGTCCAGGTTGCCGCTCCCTGCGTTGATCACATGAAGCCGCCATATGTCCCGGGGCACCGCAGAGCCAGCACGTTCGCACCTGTCCAGCATACGAGACGTATACTTGGGTACAACACTCATGCATCTGGACATATGATGTGATAGGCCTCCTTAAAGTCATTTTGAGGGAGTATGATCCTGCCAGCATGCCAGCATAAGTTCCCTGCTGCCACCGACCTTCATTAGCGACGTGTATAGTCCCATACTGGCTGAATACTCGCCGAACATCCATTTCAGCAGCCTCAAATGGAAGATTTTTCACATGAATCCACGAGTAATGCGCGGACACGTCACGCATATGCACCTCCAATCCCGAAATGATGACAATAGGCTTGTCCTGAAACTTATCCACCACTTCTTCATACACACCAGCGGAGGTGAACTTGACGAAAAACCTGAGTGCCCCGTTTAAGGAGATACCATAAATGGCCTCAGTCGGTATTCCAAAAGTGTCACATAGAACCAATGGCAAGATAACCTCAGCGTTATCAGTATACATAGCATCTTTTAAGAAATCCACACAGACAGTATTGAAACGGCGCCGGTAGATATCCGCCATGATGGTGAAAATAAAATTTCACCTAACCTCCACCAGGGACACGACTGAGCTCACCCGAACACCACCAAGGCTGGGGAGCAACTACATAGGACTTACTTGGCATGTCACATTCGCTGCACGGCCACTGTGGTGAGTGGGTGTGCTGGCTGGTTTTCCCTGGTGGCCAGTGTTGACAACTTTATTTTCTCCAATATGGCGGATATGTATAAAAGGAGAGTGCATACTGTGTGCCTAGAGGTGCTTGTTGACGCTATTTATCCATCAAATGCTGAAGTTCTCTTGCCAGCCATTCTCAGAGACACTTATGGAATTCCCACAGCAAACATTTATGGGATTTCACTAAATGGAGCTACACGAGTGTTTGTGAAGTTCTTGACAAGTGGTGCCTACGAGAGGGTTGTTGATGTCTACCAGGAGAAGTGCATGGTCGTTTCAGAGGGTTTGGAGGTGCGATTAAGGGATGTATCGGCAACATTTATGTGGATACGTATTCGGAATATCCCTTTTGAAGGGAATGCCGTGGATGTTAGAGATGTTTTTAAGGCATATGGAGTGATCCACACGGCAAATGTTGGCAGGTGGGCGCAGGGTACCTACACTGGAATGCCTGAGTGATCTTACAGTTTAAAGATGACTTTGAGGAGGCCAATCCCCTCGTATGTACTGATGCCAAAATTTAGGACGCAAGTTTACGTGACGTACATGGGGCAAGTACGGATGTGTCGGCTCTGTGGTCAGCCAGGGCATATGGCAGCAGCGTGTGAGAGATGTGGACCACGACCCCAGCAACAACGTGGGGGGCAGGAGCATGGTGTGAAGGGCCCTTCAGGTGTGGCCCAGGAGGTGCATGGGTCATCTTCAGGGTACATGGACAATGGAGATAGAAGGTGGAGTGACATGGTAGATGAAGCGGAGGTGGTGGTGGTCTCCTTGCCATCTGTGACGCAACCAATGATGGTGGAAGACAGCAAGGTTGCTGTCGTGCAGGAGGAGGTGGACGATTTGGTGGAGTTGACGGGGCCTATGATGGAGGACCTGAGGATGATGCTTGACAGTCCGCCTTCTGTGGGAGAGGAGTCCGTGGTGAAGGACTACACAGAGGTAACAGCAAGCCCGGGTGAAGTGCTAAGTGAGGATGTGAGTAAGGGTGCTTGTGGTGGCAGTGAGGAATCAGTACGAGTGTGTGTGGTTGAGGCTGTGGTTCATAGGGAGGAAAATGAAGTGTCTGAAGAGGTCATGGAGGTGCCTGGGGAATCCCACAAGAGATCAAGTGGCTCGGTGGAGGATGACATGTTGATGCCGGGTCAGAGGACAGGTAAGAAAGTGTTCGCGGATGTGGTCAGGGGAGGGAGGTGGGGTCAAGGGTAAGGTCTTGGACAAGGAGGGAGTAGGTCTCATTGGGGATGGGTCAGTGGTCAAAGCAAGAGTGTCGAAAGCGATGAAGCATCGAGGGAAACCACCATTGAAGCCTTCAAGTGTATCAGTATGAATGTGAATGGGCTTAGGGCCAAGGTCAAGAGGATGTGGGTTGAATGGACATTGCGGAGAGAGGGCATTGACGTGTGTTTTCTCCAAGAACATAATTTTAGGTGTGGTGGGGATCTGACGTTGCAGGATTTTACTTTGTACACTGGTAGTTATGAAAATTTCAAGGGTGGGGTGTTGGTAGGTATTATGGAGACCTGCCCTTTTCATCTGAGGTCATGGGAGGAGGGGGGGGGTGGGAGGATTGTTAGGGTTGATGGTGAAGGGGGTGATATCCCGGTTAGCTTCATTGGCATGTATATGCCCGCGGTTAATGTACGTAGTTTAAAGAGTGAGTTTGTGAGGGATTACTTAGTATATGCATTATGGGGACTCCCTGAGGTAACTGTGTTAGCGGGTGACAGGAACTGCATAATTAGGAAGCGTGATGTGGAACCGAGGGGTGCCAGATGTGTACTAGCAGAGTTGCGAGACTTACTGGGAGTGGTGGGGGTTCGAGATGTGGTAGATGATAGGGATGTCATGGTGGAACATACGTTCATAAGGAGAGGATATGCAGCACGTTTAGATCGGGTGTAAGTTTCCTCGCGTATAAATGTGGAAGAGGTGCGTAACATAGACGTAGGGTTTTCAGATCATAGAGGTGTGGTGGCAGTATTAGGGTGGGTGGGTGCTGTTCAATTTTATTCGGATCTGGGGAGGATGAATGTAAGTTTGTTAAAAAGGGAGTGGGATCGTGAGGGTTTTGCGGTTTGGTGGGAGGGTTTATGGGGTGGAGGCAGGGAGATTAGGGACGTGGTGAAGTGGTGGAATACGGCAGCGAAGGAGGCAGTGAGAGGTTATTATAGGCGTGAAGGTGTGGAGGAGGCGGGATATAGGTATGGGTTACAGAGATATTTGGAGGGCGGTTAAGGGACTGTTACGAAGGGGGTGCCATCAGCAGGAAATAGTGTACCTTAAGGGGAGATTACGGGATTTTCAGAATGATGTTTTTAGGGCGATAAGGGTATGTAGTCAATTAGAAGAGGTGTTATGGGGGGATAAGCCCTCGGGCACGGTATTACGGAGGTTTCGGAAACGTAGAACGGGCATGACGCTGGTGGCGATGACGGTGGAGGAGGAGATGGGTGGGTATCATCAGGGTCAGGTATTACGCACGACAGAGGGGATGTGTGCTTATGCAAGGTTATGGTTTCAGCGTAAATTTGAGGGTAGGGAGGGGGATGAGGTTAGTAGGAGGATTGTTTTGGAGGGATTCCAGGGGAGACTGGGAGAGGAGGATAGGAAGGGGTTGAGTGGGAGGATTACGGTTGATGAGGTATGGCAGGCGGTGAAGGGCTTGAGGAAGGGGAAGGCGCCTGGGGTGGATGGGTTGCCTGGGGACTTCTATGTAGCTCATTGGGACATATTGAAGGATGTTTTAGTGAAGGTGTTTAATCAGATGAAGAATAGGGGTAAAATGGAGGAAGTGCAGAGAACCTGGGTAGTGGTGTTGGTGCCGAAGGGTAGGGATAGTGATAGGTTGCAGGGGTACAGGGCTATATAACATTGTTGTGCTCAGACTATAAGATCTATGCAAAGATACTGGAAAATCACATGAAAAGGGTGTTGTAAAAGGTATTGGAGGTTGGCCAGTATGGGATACCTGGACTTAGCATTAGGATGGGGCATAGGAGAATTAGGAATTTCGTGAAACATAAGGAAGGGGGCGGAGTCCTAGGATTAGACTGGGCAACCGCATATGATAGTGTGGATAGGGAAATGTTGGTTGACATTTTATCCAAGCAGGGGTTTGGGGAGGAAGTTGTGGGGTGGGTTAGATCCCTATATGATGTAGCTTTAGCAAGGGTACAAGTTAATGGGAAGTTAGGAGTTCAGGTGAGTTTAGAGAGGGGTTTGCGGCAGGGGTGCCCCCTGTCACAGATTCTTTTCAGGTGTCTGCAGGACCCCTTTTATAGATTAGTTAGAGAGGGGGTATGGGATGGGGACGGGTGTGGGGGTTGTGAGATGGGCATAGTAGGATATGTAGATGACATGACCATATTGATAGGGAGTGGTGAGGGGTTAGATAATGTTAATATGATTATTGAAGTTTTTGGTGGGGCTACTGGTATGTGCATCAACAGGGCAAAATCAAAGTTATTGGAGGTAGGTTCGTTGGTGGGAGGGCTGTTGGGGAGGAGGGGAGGGTGGCTGTGTGTTAATAGTATTAAAATTTGCGGTGTTATTTTCAGTCATTGTAGTGATTTGGCGAGGGGATTAAATTCGGAGGAAGTGGTGAGTAAAGCGCTTGGACGGTTAGGGGGTTTTAGTCCAGGTGAGGTCACGTTGTTGCAGCGTGCCTTGGTGGTTAATGTTTTAATTTATAGTAAACTTTGGTTTGTGGTGGCTGTATATCCTCTCCGGGAGTGTGATATAGGGCGTTTGATGGGAAGGGTTTATAGATATATTTGGAGTTATGGGAGGCACTGGTTAGCTCGTGAGGTTGTGATGGCTCGAGTGGGGGTGGGGGGTTTAGGGTTGATTCCATTGAGGAGTAGGCTTCAAAGATTATTATTATTAATTATTATTATTTGTTAAGCAGGAATTTTTGGTGGGAGGGGAGATTGGAAGCAAGAGGGTCAGTAAGGTCATGAGAGAGGTACGTAGGTGGTGGAAGGGTAGGAATTTGTTGCAGTGTGAGGATCTATTGAGGTTTCTTTTAGTAGTTAGGGATCCTGGGAGAGTGAAGGTGAGTAGGTTGGATAGAGTGGGGAAGGGGGGTAGTGCAGGGGAAGGTATTTATCCAATATATAATTGGAAGTTATTGTGGTACTGGTTGAAGAGGCTGAGGGTACCGCCAAGGATTAGAGAAACAGGGTATAGGTTTTTATTGGGAATTTTGGCATCTTGGGTACAATTGTGCCAGATGGGAATAATAAGTGAGGGGTTCTGTCTGAAATGTGGTGGTCTCGAGACTGCGTATCATGTAGTTTATTTTTGCGAGGAGCTGGGTGGGGTTAGGGAATGGTTTAGTGGAGTATTGAAAAGGGTAGGGGTGGGGGTTTGTCGACCCTAAGAGCTTTAAGTATAGATGTGGGGGTTTGTCCTGAGGATGTACGACGGGCGGTAGCGTATTTGGTAGTAGAATTCATACATATTTCGTGGAGTATGAGAGAGGCCTTTGGTGATGTCCACATTAGAGCTTCAGCGGCAGGGTTTTACAAGACTCGGTGTCATAATCAAGTGGTTTACAAAGGGAGATGGTGTAAGGCTTTTCCTCTGGGATATCGGAACCTTACTGTCGCAATTTTATTAGGGAAAGGGGAGGGTGCGGTAGTCGAGTGAGAGGGCTGGTCAGGGTAGCTGGGGGGGGAGGGTTCAGAGAGTGTGTGTGGCTGTATCTAAGGGTTTTTTACGGGGTGTCAGGGGATAGGCGGGTGGTTTGGTTTTGATGCTTCATCGTTCAGGCAGTTTCTCTGTGTTTGTCTGGCGGCGTTTTTTTTTAAAAGTCTGTGGGTGGGGGGACTCGGTAGAAGATGGGGAGGTTCGGGGGTGTCAGGGGTATATCACCTGTTCCTTACCGTGGGCGTCAATACGGTTTTGTGGCGCCTCCTGTGTGTGGAACCAGGGTTTTTTTCATGAGCAATGGTAAGACAGGTTCCCATGACATAGAATGTATGTTGGGCGTGTGTGTGAGTGTGGTGTTTATTTTGTTTTCATGTTACACATTTCACTTGCAAGGCCAGCATTGCCTAGGAGTCTATGTTGTATGATTTGATAGGGCCATGGTTCTCATGGTATAGGCTGACCTTGTAGCACCTGGTTAGCAGGTGTGTTTAAGTTGTCATGTATGTTAGGTGTTGTGGAAGTGTTATAATGAGATGTACCTTAGGAAGAAGGTTGTCTTAATATTGGTGTGGAGGCCACTCTATTTGACAACTACCATTTCTAGGCTTTTCTGTAATCTCTTTTCTAATGAGTATTTAATGAGTTTTACATCAGAGGTAGGGATGGACCGGGGAGGGGGGGTTATCAAGTTTGTGTGAGTGTTATTTACTTATGGGAGTCTATTAACTTTTAGTAATAGCCTCTGGAGGCTGGCGAGGAGGAGTGGCAAAATATGGGTTGTGATGGTATAACATTGTAAAGTTTAGGTGAGATATTTTTGTATGGTACTGTGAGGTAATGGGGGTTTTGTAACTTGCATTTTTATTATGTCAATGTTATGTTATAGGTCCTGTGGGCCTTTTATTTATATGTATTGTACATATGGTTTAAAAAAAAAAAAGTTTTGTAAGGGATGCTCACAGTGCATCGTTTAGGTTTCCAGGGTAGGTGTGCTTTTAGGCACTTGGGGGGGATGGGGGTTCTTTAGATGGGTGGATAATTGGGGTTTTGAGAAATTACTCCCATGTTTGATATGACATGTTTTGTTTGTTGGAAGTTTCCTTTATCTTTTGTCAGGGATATATATGCTCATATTGTTTTGTGATATACTCTCTTTGTGGAGTGGAGCAATAAAGACCTTTTGTTTGTAAGGTCATGTGTAGTGTTTTAGGTTAGTGTTTTTAGTAGGTTTAGTGTATGACACTTGTCTTTACAATTTTCATGCCAGTTTGGCTGTGTGGCCAAATAGGCCCTTTCTAGTGTTTACATTATTAGGCATTTAATATGTTTTGTGTAATGTTGATGTTTAATCTCTTGTTTTGAAGAAAGGTTTTAGTAAATGTTATTGTACATAACCTGTTTTTAAATAAAAAAAAACAACTTGGCATGTGCCAGTTAGAAACTAAAAACACTATATATCTTTTCCTTTAAATCTTTTTTGAAATAAAGGTAAATAATCCAAAAATATATTGTGACATTTTTCGTAACAAAATTTAAAGAAATTACGTGGAAATTGACTTAACTATTTTTGCACTATTATATAAACATGGTTACATTTATTTGTAGGCATTACAAATACCTAGGGAGGTATTACCGTCCTGTGGCAGTAGGCTGGTAGACAGCAACCACCCAGGGAGATATTACCGTTCTGTGGTAGTAGGCTGGTAGACAGCAACCACCCAGGGAGGTATTACCGTCCTGTGGTAGTAGGCTGGTAGACAGCAACCACCCAGGGAGGTATTACCGTCCTGTGGTAGTAGGCTGGTAGACAGCAACCACCCAGGGAGGTATTACCGTCCTGTAGCAGTAGGCTGGTAGACAGCAACCACCCAGGGAGGTATTACCGTCCTGTGGTAGTAGGCTGGTAGACAGCAACCACCCAGGAGATATTACCGTCCTGTGGAGTAGGCTGGTAGACAGCAACCACCCAGGGAGGTATTACCGTCCTGTGTAGTAGGCTGGTAGACAGCAACCACCCAGGAGGTATTACCGTCCTGTGGTAGTAGGCTGGTAGACAGCAACCACCCAGGAGGTATTACCGTCCTGTGGAGTAGGCTGGTAGACAGCAACCACCCAGGAGGTATTACCGTCCTGTGGAGTAGGCTGGTAGACAGCAACCACCCAGGAGGTATTACGTCCTGTGGTAGTAGGCTGGTAGACAGCAACCACCCAGGAGGTATTACCGTCCTGTGGTAGGTGGCTAGACAGCAACCACCCAGGGAGGTATTACCGTCCCGTGGTAGTAGGCTGGTAGACTGCAACCAGCCAGGAGGTATTACCGTCCTGTGTAGTAGGCTGGTAGACAGCAACCACCCAGGAGGTAATACCGTCCTGTGGTAGTAGGCTGGTAGACAGCAACCACCAGGGAGGTATTACCGTCCTGTGGTAGTAGGCTGGTAGACAGCAACACCAGGAAGGTATTACCGTCCTGTGCAGTAGGCTGGTAGACAGCAACCACCCAGGAGGTATTACCGTCCTGTGGTAGTAGGCTGGTAGACAGCAACCACCCAGGAGGTATTACCGTCCTGTGGTAGTAGGCTGGTAGACAGCAACCACCCAGGAGTATTACCGTCCTGTGTAGTAGGCTGGTAGACAGCAACCACCCAGGAGGTATTACCGTCCGTGGTAGTAGGCTGGTAGAGCAACCACCCAGGAGGTATACTCGTCCTGTGGTAGTAGGCTGGTAGACAGCAACCACCCAGGGAGGTATTCCGTCCTGTGGTAGTAGGCTGGTAGACAGCAACCACCCAGGAGGTATTACCGTCCTGTGGAGTAGGCTGGAGACACACACCAGGAGGTATTACCGTCCTGTGTAGTAGGCTGGTAGACAGCAACCACCCAGGGAGTATTACCGTCCTGTGTAGTAGGCTGGTAGACAGCAACCACCAGGAGGAGTACTGTCCTGTGGCAGTAGGCTGTAGACAGCAACCACCAGGGAGATATTACCGTCCTGTGGTAGTAGGCTGGTAGACAGCAACCACCCAGGAGGTATTACCGTCCTGGAGTAGGCTGGTAGACAGCAACCACCCAGGAGGTATTACCGTCCTGTGGTAGTAGGCTGGTAGACAGCAACCACCCAGGAGGTATTACCGTCCTGTGGTAGTAGGCTGGTAGACAGCAACCACCCAGGGAGTTATTACCGTCCTGTGGCAGTAGGCTGGTAGACAGCAACCACCCAGGGAGGTATTACCGTCCTGTGGCAGTAGGCTGGTAGACAGCAACCACCCAGGAGGTATTACCGTCCTGTGAGTAGGCTGGTAGAGAACCACCCAGGAGGTATTACTCCTGCGTAGGCTGGTAGACAGCAACCACCAGGAGAGTATTACCGTCCTGTGTAGTAGGCTGGTAGACAGCAACCACCCAGGGAGGTATTACCGTCCTGTGAGTAGGCTGGTAGACAGCAACCACCCAGGGAGGTATTACCGTCCTGTGGTAGTAGGCTGGTAGACAGCAACCACCCAGGAGGTATACCGTCCTGTGGTAGTAGGTAGACAGCAACACCCAGGAGGTATTACCGTCCTGTGGCAGTAGGCTGGTAGACAGCAACCACCCAGGAGGTATTACCGTCCTGTGGTAGTAGGCTGGTGACAGCAACCACCCAGGAGGTATTACCGTCCTGTGGAGTAGGCTGGTAGACAGCAACCACCCAGGAGGTATTACCGTCCTGTGGTAGTAGCTGGTAGACAGCAACCACCAGGAGGTATTACCGTCCTGTGGTAGTAGGCTGGTAGACAGCAACCACCCAGGAGGTATTACCGTCCTGTGGAGTAGGCTGGTAGACAGCAACCACCCAGGAGGTATACCGTCCTGTGGTAGTAGGCTGGTAGACAGCAACCACCCAGGAGTATTACCGTCCTGTGGTAAGGCTGGTAGACAGCAACCACCCAGGAGGTATTACCGTCCTGTGGTAGTAGGCTGGTAGACAGCAACCACCCAGGAGAGTATTACGTTCTGTGAGTAGGCTGGTAGACAGCAACCACCCAGGAGGATACCGTCCTGTGGTAGTAGGCTGGTAGACAGCAACCACCCAGGAGGTATTACCGTCCTGTGGTAGTAGGCTGGTAGACAGCAACCACCCAGGAGTATTACCGTCCTGTGAGTAGGGCTGGTAGACAGCAACCACCAGGAGGTATTACCGTCCGTGGAGTAGGCTGGAGACAGCAACCACCCAGGAGGTATTACGTCCTGTGAGTAGGCTGGTAGACAGCAACCACCCAGGAGGTATTACCGTCCTGTAGTAGGCTGGTAGACAGCAACCACCCAGGGAGGTACTACTGTCCTGTGAGTAGGCTGGTAGACAGCAACCACCCAGGAGGTATACCGTCCTGTGGTAGTAGGCTGGTAACAGCAACCACCCAGGAGTATTACCGTCTGTGAGTAGGCTGGTAGACAGCAACCACCCAGGAGGTATTACCGTCCTGTGGAGTAGGCTGGTAGACAGCAACCACCCAGGAGGTATTACCGTCCGTGGTAGTAGGCTGGTAGACAGCAACCACCCAGGAGATTACTGTCCTGTGATAGTAGGCTGGTAGACAGCAACCACCCAGGAGGTATACCGTCCTGTGGTAGTAGGCTGGTAGACAGCAACCACCCAGGAGGTATTACGTCCTGTGGTAGTAGGCTGGTAGACAGCAACCACCCAGGAGTATTACGTCCTGTGGCAGTAGGCTGGTAGACAGCAACCACCCAGAGGATTACCGTCCTGTGGCAGTAGGCTGGAGACAGCAACCACCCAGGAGGTATTACGTCCTGTGGCAGTAGGCTGGTAGACAGCAACCACCCAGGGAGGTATTACCGTCCTGTGGAGTAGGCTGGTAGACAGCAACCACCCAGGGAGGTATTACCGTCCTGTGGTAGTAGGCTGGTAGACAGCAACCACCAGGAGGTATTACCGTCCTGTGGCAGTAGGCTGGTAGATAGCAACCACCCAGGGAGGTATTACCGTCCTGTGGCAGTAGGCTGGTAGACAGCAACCACCCAGGGAGGTATTACCGTCCTGTGGCAGTAGGCTGGTAGACAGCAACCACCCAGGGAGGTATTACCGTCCTGTGGTAGTAGGCTGGTAGACAGCAACCACCCAGGGAGGTATTACCGTCCTGTGGTAGTAGGCTGGTAGACAGCAACCACCCATGGAGGTATTACCGTCCTGTGGTAGTAGGCTGGTAGACAGCAACAACCCAGAGAAGTATTACCGTCTTGTAGCAGTAGGCTGGTAGACAGCAACCACCCATGGAGGTATTACCGTCCTGTGGTAGTAGGTTGGTAGACAGCAACCACCCAGGGAGGTATTACCGTCCCGTGGTAGTAGGCTGGTAGACAGCAACCACCCAGGGAGGTATTACCGTCCTGTGATAGTAGGCTGGTAGACAGCAACCACCCAGGGAGGTAATACCGTCCTGTGGTAGTAGGCTGGTAGACAGCAACCACCTAGGTAGGTACTATCGTCCTGTGGTAGTAGGCTGGTAGACAGCAACCACCCAGGGAGGTATTACCGTCCTGTGGTAGTAGGCTGGTAGACAGCAACCACCCAGGGAGGTACTACCGTCCTGTGGCAGTAGGCTGGTAGACAGCAACCACCCAGGGAGGTATTACCGTCCTGTGGTAGTAGGCTGGTAGACAACAACCACCCAGGGATGTATTACCGTCCTGTAGCAGTAGGCTGGTCGACAGCAACCACCAAGGGAGGTATTACCGTCCTGTGGTAGTAGGCTGGTAGACAGCAACCACCCAGGGAGATATTACCGTTCTGTGGTAGTAGGCTGGTAGACAGCAACCACCCAGGGAGGTATTACCGTCCTGTGGTAGTAGGCTGGTAGACAGCAACCACCCAGGGAGGTATTACCGTCCTGTGGTAGTAGGCTGGTAGACAGCAACCCCAGGAGGTATTACCGTCCTGTGGTAGTAGGCTGGTAGACAGCAACCACCCAGGGAGGTATTACCGTCCTGTGGCAGTAGGCTGGTAGACAGCAACCACCCAGGGAGGTATTACCGTCCTGTGGCAGTAGGCTGGTAGACAGCAACCACCCAGGGAGATATTACCGTTCTGTAGCAGTAGGCTGGTAGACAGCAACCACCCAGGGAGGTATTACCGTCCTGTGGTAGTAGGCTGGTAGACAGCAACCACCCAGGGAGGTATTACCGTCCTGTGGTAGTAGGCTGGTAGACAGCAACCACCCAGGAGGTATTACCGTCCTGTGTAGTAGGTTTAGACAGCAACACCCAGGAGGTATTACCGTCCTGTCAGTAAGGCTTGGTAGACAGCAACCACCTAGGTAGGTATTACCGTCCTGTGGCAGTAGGCTGGTAGACAGCAACCACCCAGGGAGGTATTACCGTCCTGTGGCAGTAGGCTGGTAGACAGCAACCACCCAGGGAGGTACTACCGTCCTGTGGCAGTAGGCTGGTAGACAGCAACACCAGGAGGTATTACCGTCCTGTGGAAGTAGGCTGGTAGACAACACCCAGGGATGTATTACCGTCCTGTGGTGAGGCTGGTCGAAGCAACCACCAGGAAAGGGATTACCGTCCTGTGTAGTAGGCTGGTTAGACAGCAACCACCCAGGAGGTATTACCATCCCGTGGTAGTAGGCTGGTAGACAGCACCACCATGGAGGTATTACCATCCTGTGGTAGTAGGCTGGTAGACAGCAACAACCCAGAGAAGTATACCGTCCTGTAGCAGTAGGCTGAACAGACAAACCCCCCAGGAGGTATTACTGTCCTGTGGTAGTAGGCTGGTAGAAAAGCCACCAGGGGGGTATTACCGTCCTGTAGTAGTAGGCTGGTAGACAACCACCCAGGAGGTATTGTCCTGTGGTAGTAGGCTTTGGGAGACAGCAACCACCCAGGGAGGTATTCCGTCTGTAGTAGCTTAATTTTCTTCGTAGGACAATCCCCTTAGCTCTGGGACTAGTCTTGTTGCAAACCTCTGCACTTTCTCTAATTTCCTGGCGTGCTTGACCAGGTGTGCGTTCCAAACTGGTGCTGCATACTCCAGTAGGGGCCCTGACGTATATGGTGTACAGAGTCTTGAACGATTCCTTAGTGAGGTTTTGGGGAACGCTATTCTTAGGTTTCCAGCCGCCCGTATCCTGCAGCAGTTATCTGATTGATGTGTGCCTCAGGAGATGTGCTCGGTATTTCTCACCCCAAGTCTTTTTCCTTAGTGGGGTTTGCAGTCTTTGGCCACCTAGATTATACTCTGTCTGCGGTCTTTTTCCCCTTCCCCCAATCTTCATGACTTTACATTTGGCGGGGTTTAAAATTCAAGGAGCCATTTACTGGACCAGGCTTGTAGCCTATCCAGGTCTCTTTGTAGTCCTACCTGGTCCTCAACTGATTTAATTCTTCTCATTAACTTCACATCATCTGCAAACAGGGACACTTTTGAGTCTATTCCTTCCGTTATGACATTCACATATACCAAAAACAGTACAGGTCCTAGGACTGACCCTTGTGGAACCCCACTCGTCACAGGTGCCCACTCTGACACCTCGTCACGTACCATGACTCGTTGTTGCCCCCCTGTCAGATATTATCTGATCCATTGCGAGTGCCTTTCCTGTTACGTGTGCCTGATCCTCTAGCTTTTGCATTAACCTCTTGGAGGAACTGTGTGTGTGTGTGTGTGTGTACTCACCTAGTTGTACTCACCTAGTTGTGGTTGCACGGGTCGAGTCACAGCTCTTTGGCCCCGCCTCTTCACTGGCCGCTACCGGGTCACTCTCCCTGCGCCATGAGCTTTATCATACCTCTTTTTAAAAGCTATGTATGGAACCTGCCTCCACTACATCCTTACCAAACTATTCCACTTGACCACTCTGTGACTGAAGAAATACTTCCTAACATCTCTGTGATTCATCTGAGTCTTCAACTTCCAACTGTGCCCCCTTGGCTGGTCCCTCTCTGGAACATTCTGTCTTTGTCCACCATGTCAATTCCTCTCAGTATCTTATAGGACATGCCACTTAGCTCTGGGACTAGTCTTGTTGCAAACCTTTGCACTTTCTCCAGCTTCTTTACGTGCTTGGCTAGGTGTGGGTTCCAAAATGGTGCTGTATACTCCAGTATGGGCCTAACGTACACAGTGTACAGGGTCCTGAACGATTCTTTATTAAGATATCGGAATGTGTTCTGTTCTGTGTGTGTACTCACCTAATTGTGGTTGCAGGGGTCGAGACGTGTGTGTGTTTGTGAGTGTGTGTTTGTGTGTGTGTGTGTGTGTTTGTGAGTGTGTGAGTGTGTGTGTGTGTCTGTGTGAGTGTGTGTTGTGTGTCTGTGTTCTCATCTATTTCTCCTCACCTGTTTGTGGTTGCAGGGGTCGAGTCACAGCGCCTGCCTCTTCACTGGTTGCTACTAGGTCCTCTCTCCCTGCTCCAAGAGCGTTATCATACCTCTTCTTAAAGCTGTATATGGATCCTGCCTCCACTACATCACTCTCCAGCTTGTTCCACTTCCTGACAACTCTAAGACTGAGGAGATACTTTCTAACATCCCTGTGACTCATTTGAGGTTTCAACTTCCAGTTGTGACACCTTGTTGCTGTGTCACATCTCTAAATATTCTGTCCCTGTCCACCATGTCAATCCCTCTCAGTATTTTATACGTCTTTATCATGTTCCCTCTTTCCCTACTCTCCTCCATTGTTGTTAGGTTGCATCCATTTTACCTCCCCTTGAAGGGCATACAGGACTAGTCTTGTTGCAAAACCTTTGCATTTTGTGGATAAATTTTTTCCAGGAAGGGGAGGGTTTCAGCCCTTTCAGCCTTCTGGGGATTCAGCCCACCAGAGGACTGATAGCCTTTCTTGCTTGTTTAATTTGTAACACATGTTCGTACCAGCGTGTGTCATAGCCGGCTTGCAACCAGTGTGGGTTAATGAGCGAAAATTAATCTCTTCCGTAGCAGGAAAATTAATGAAAACCCTGCACCCACTATTTGCAATTTGAGGCTAACATAAACTGTCATCTATGCCGAGACAACGAGAAATCAAGCATCTTTTATTTCTTCCCATTGCAGTTTGGCAAGGAAGGAAAACTGCTGGAATCAGCATAGCCTTTGTAGCCAGAGACGCCCAGGGCAGCCACAGGTGGAGAGGGAGACTGCGTTAAGAACTGGAACGAGGAGTGTATTTGTATTACCCAAAGGAACTATAACGGTGCGTTCTCGACCTCTCAGACAATCTCACCAACCACGGTAGAACAATTACAGTGTATGTACCGTGGTTAAGAACTATTTCATAGATCATCAGTGCACCGTAGGACACTTCTTCTTGAATCAAGACAACAATATCGGTTACATTTCTGCTACAAGCCAGAAGAAGTCCTGCCCAGTTGCCGAGTACTGATGACGCCCCCACTTAAGGGCACCAGTAGGTTTGAGTACAATTGTACAATTGAGTACAAGATCTTAGACTTCACCTTACGAAACAGACAAAGCAAATGCGATACTAATTATGGACAAGGTAGATTATGGTCTTGGGATTAAAGGCAGACCTGAAAGGAAAGGTGAAGACAGTTTGTGTTGCATGCTACGACGAGTATCTTAGCAGGATAACACTGAGATGATTGTCTTGTGTTTCCTGGGACTGAGGATTGAATTTGCAGGTGGATTGAAAATTTCATGTAATTATATCAAATGAGTTTTGAAATACCAAGTGGGAGAAACCTGGGTGTGTGAATTATCACTCTATGATGTACAAAAAATGAAACCAAGTGGAACAAGAATGTTTCTTTCCCTCCTCCTGCTTCACCTCCTCGTATTCCTCTTCCTCCTGCTTCTTCTCCTCCTTTTCTCCCCTCCTAATCCTCCTTCTCCTTCCTCTTCCCGTGGGAGAGATTTAAACATCTCTTGTATAGAGACTTGGTAGAGATTAATCTCATTTATTATCAAAAAAGGAAAGGTAGTAATTCTGGATAATGTAAATCAATGAATTGTAATTAAATGAAGATCAGTCATCAATGAATGAGTGAAATTATATATTGATGATGATGCAAGTAAATACAGGTATTAATGAAAATAAAATGTTTATACTGAACGTGTCGTGAACACATTATTATGTAGTTTGTAGTTAATATTAGATTTTGTGGTGTAAATGATGGATTTGTGAGCCTATGATATATAATAAAAAGCTGTGAAATTCTATATAATTTTCACCCATCATCGTAGTAATAGAGTTTATTGATTTAGAATACTTAAAATAATGTGAAACAGATCCCTAGGAAAGGCCATCATGGGGCACTGAGGATGTACTTACATAAATGGTATGGTAATAACAAAAATGTGTGATCTTTAAGATCTCTTGCAAAATATGAGGCACTGTATGGGAAGTGATCCTTTATTAAGGAACTGAATGTGAAAAGTATTGGGGTTGCTGCAGATCTATGTGATGGTTTATGGAGAGTGAACCTTGATAAAAGAGCTAAATATATAAGTTCTTTTATTAATCTGTGTAAGGAATGAACTTCCAATAAGGAATTAAAATATTTAAATCATTGATGTGCTATGTTTCATTATGTGACTTTAAAGATATGGAATAAGTTTCACTTATCAGTATGTTAATGTTTGAAAGGTGAACTTTTTAATGAAAACTAAAATATTCATTAAAATTCTCCAACAAATCAATGTATGGAACATTAACCTCAGTAAAGAATTAAATAAATAAGAGATAAATATTATGAGGTCAAGAATAAATTCAAGAAAAATATAAGTGATGGGTGGAGGTATGATCGCACCCAGGCAGAGTAATCTGCAATCCCTAGAGGTAAGAGACCTAAGTAGGGAGTGACCTGGACTCCTCAGGGTAATAAGGTGGCAGGCGGGGGCTTTGGGAGGACAGCAATGGGCGGCTGCATTAACTGGGAAAGGAAGAGGGGCAAGGGGGTGAAAAGGCGTGAGAATGCGGACGAAACCCTCTTAACTTTCTAGGTAAAATTGCTAGGCGAATGTTGGAGGGTTTTTTATGCTACTAGTTACTACCAGTACTATTGGTGTGGACAGTTACTACCATACTGTTAGTCAGGACTGTTACTGCCATAACTGTTGGTCGAGATAGTTACTACCACCACTGTTGGTAAGAACAGTTTCTACCACCACTGTTGGTAAGAACAGTTACTACCACCACTGTTGGTAAGAACAGTTACTACCATATTGTTAGTCAGGACTGTTACTACCATCACTCTTGTTGAAGACAGTTACTACCATCACTCTTGTTGAAGACAGTTACTACCATCACTCTTGTTGAGGACAGTTACTACCATCACTCTTGTTGAAGACAGTTACTACCATCACTCTTGTTGAGGACAGTTACTACCATCACTCTTGTTGAGGACAGTTACTACCATCACTCTTGTTGAAGACAGTTACTACCATCACTCTTGTTGAGGACAGTTACTACCATCACTGTTGTTGAGGACAGTTACTACCATCACTCTTGTTGAGGACAGTTACTACCATCACTATTGTTAAGGTCAGTTACTACCATCACTGTTGTTAATGACAGTTACTACCATCAAATTTATTTTTATAACTGTTATCTAAAGTATTTTGTGGCAACAATGTTGGTCAGGTTCAATACCACATTGACTCGCTGTTAGTCTGCTGATCAAAATTAATATCAGGTAATCAATTTTTCGTAATAACTCTGATATGTTAATGACTTCCACGTGTAGGTTTTTTATTACTTTTGCTTGGCTAGCACGCAGTGCTAGGGCTTGAAGAAGCACCCGTGACTGCTGGATATGATAGGTACTTAAGCCCTTATAGGTTTGGAGCATACGTGTTTGCCTTTGTTGACTGCGGTAATTAGGAGCTTCTGGTCATGTTAGGTTCTCCAGGCAGGTGTTTAACTTTCCGCCAGCGCATATTTGATTTCCAGACAGTGTCGCTGCTAATACAGATGCAACTACAGGCGAGCGTAGGCAAGTGCATGCTGTCATGCGCAGTGCGTGTTTGGAAGCAATATTAACAGCTCTGACAGGAATGTGAGGGGCTTAATATATCCTTGGTGCGGTCTGTCATGCTGTATCTCTCGGTCCAAGCCTCAGGCGACTGGGAGGGAGGGAGGGATGGGCGTGGGTTGTTTAATGATGGGTGGGGGATGGAGAGGGGACGGTCGGGGAGCTTAATCGAGAATGAATAGAGAAGGGGATGGTGATGGAAGAGGCATGACGAAGAAGTGATAATGGGGGACATGGTGAGAGAGGGTGAGGGAAGGGATGGAGTGAGACGATTGGTGAGTGATTGTGTTGTTGTGGAATGGATGGTAGTGATTGTGTTGTTGGTAGGATGGATAGTGAGTGATTGTGTTGTTGGTGGGATGGATGGTGAGGGATTATATTGTTGGTGGGATGGATGGTGAGTGATTTTCTTGTTTGTGGAATGAATGGTGAGAGATTGTATTGTTGGTGGGATTCATTGTGACATTTTAGGTGGTCCACAGAACGTTCACTATATTTGGAAATAAACTGAAGATTGGTGCATATAGTCTTAAATTTATCGAAAATCAAGTGTGGATCAGCAATATGCGCATTGAGAGCGTGAACGGGAATGGTCGGATAATGGATTCGCCCGTGTTAGCTCAGCGACACTCAAACTGCGGAAGCGATATCAAGTGAACCTTGTATTGCGACCCCAGAATGGGGCACAATGTTTACAAATGTATATACTATATATAATGTATATTTTATCATTTCATATAACTTTATATTGCTGAAATTTTCGATATTAGCTAAATTGAAAGTATCTTGCTTTATATTATTATTTGCTTAGTTATATTATTAGGTAGGATGCAACAAGTTACATTTCTGTGCTCCTTATTCGAGAGTGTTAACTATCACCTCTCTTGTTTAAGTGGCGGCTCCTTGCTGGAGTAGCCAGCGAGTCACCGTGATCAGTGGCATGATAGCACCTGAGTGAGGAGACTGCCTTCCCTTGCCTCTCTCTTTCTTTTCTGGTGCTGGTTCCACCAACACCTGCCTCACCTCTCTTGACTCTGGCTGTTTCCTCGTTATTTAGACTCTGTAACTCTGTGTAACTCTGTTCACAAGCATAGCCTAGACTTAGTGATTCTCGACGTGTTACTGAGGTTGTGTCTTACTGACACTGAGATAACCAGGTCCTGAGCTTTGCTTCTGCAATTGTTCTGGCATCTGCACACTGTCGTCGTCGGGGATTTGGTTATGCTGAACTTAGATTCAGTATTAAAGGAATTTTATGCCTTTAATGGAGGATCTGTTGAAGGTCCCCAATTAGGGTCATTATTTTATCTCCTTGTTCCTGACGCTGTGCTGCTGCTGCTGCTGCTGCTGCTTGTTATATTGCTGTTCGGCGAATCGGTCATTTTACTGTTCAAGCAAGCTGTTCTGATAGCCAGGTTATTCAAGAAGTTAGTTTTTGATGACGTTTAGTCAGTCACTGTTTAAGTCGAGTCTTTTATAATTGCTGACAATATACCAGACGGTATTTAAGAGCCATAAAGATATGAAATGTGCCTTCAGCAATATTATACTGTATACGAGAGAAGTGTAGGAACTTATATCCTATATTATATAAAGTATTTACTTTGATATTGTCCACCTAGACAACTTTAACTTTGTTAATAAGTATATTTTAATTTTAATTTCGATTAGTTAGCATCCTTCCAGTTGAGATCCTAAAATACTGTTCAACTTATTGTAATTCTAACGAATAACTTGACCAGTATATTGACTATGTTACAAAACCCAGTAAAGGCTGTCTAGAGGGCAGACCTTTCTAGTATTCTCTGGAATGTCATTTTCATAGATATCTCGTGTTTTGTCCTTGCTTGTTGAGGCAGTGGTTCGTGACGTCGTGGGGGTGCCCATGAGAGCGCCGGCCATTCGTGTAGCTATCGCGCAGCCCACCGTAATTATGTTGTTTAGTGTGGTAGACACTGAACTGTTGAGCTGATTTAGTTGTGTCTTTGTCCACTTTTTAAGGTTTGGTGTTTAAGCTGATTTGTTTTTTTCTATAAATGTAATTAAAGGGTGGGGGAAGATTGGAATAGTGTGAAATTTTTTCTTTTTGCGCGTTTGTTGTTGTCTTTGTTGGCCGTTGCTGTGTTGCTTTTTGTGTGCTGTGGTTGGGTTTGCTGTTTTGGGGTTTTTGTTGTGCTCTGTGTGCTGTGTTTGCTGCTGTGTGCTGTGTTGTGCTGCTGTGTGTGTGTTGTGCTGTGTGCTGTGTTGTGCTGCTGTGTGTGTGTTTGCTCTGTGTGCTGTGTTGTGCTGTTGTGCTGTGTTGTGCTGCTGTGTGCTGTGTTTGGGTGTGCTGTGTTTGCTTTGTGCTGTGTTGTGCCTGTGTGCTGTGTTGTGTTGGTGCTGTGTTTGCTGTTGGTGCTGTGTTTGCTCTGTTGCTGTGTTGTGCTGCTGTGTGCTGTTTGTGTGCGGTGCTGTGTTGTTGCTGTGTGCTTGTTGTGCTGCTTGTGCTGTTTGTGCTGCTGTGTGCTGTGTTGTCTGCTTTGCTGTGTTGGCTGCTGGGCTGTGTTTGTCGGGGGGCTGCTGTGGTGGTTGTGCTGGTGCGTGTTGTGCTGCTGTGTGCTGTGTTGTGCTGCTGTTGTGTGCTGTGGGCTGCTTGTGCTGTGTTGTGCTGCTGTGTGCTTGTTTCTCTGTTGTGTTGTGTTGTGCTGCTGTGTGCTGTGTTGTGCTGGTTTATGTGATGGTGTTTTATTATTGTATGTGTATTATTATCTTCTGTTTTTCATATCTTTATTAATGCCAAACTGACATATAATAAATATATTTCGTTATTTGCCCATAGATATAGATATTTGGCAATGGCGGAATGAATGTTAAGCGCAAGTATTCCGAGCACTACACTAAATTTGGCTTCACTAGTCAAGAAAAAGATGGCATGGAATTACCACATGTGTTTTTGTTTCAAAGTTTTGGGGAATGACTCACTGAAGCAGCAAGCTTAAACTACATCGAAAAGTGCCACACAATTTGTTGCAAAATGATAAAGTTATTTAGAGCGGCAGTTACCACTTTTCAAGAGGCAGCGTCTTGACGCGTCAGGTACATCTATGAAAAAAACAGAATGCAGTGAGCCTTCCTACACTGTCGCATGCAAAAGTCGCACAGGCTGAAAGCCTCATACGATTGTAAAGAAACTTGTCACCCTGTGCAAAAGAAATGGTGAGGCTTGTTGTGGGCGCAGCGGAAGCTGAATGATATTTCAGTTTGTAAGACACAATGTCGAGACGGATAAATGAACTCCCAAAACATCAGTGAACAAGTTGTGGATGAAATAAACAAATCTCCATTGTTTACCAAACAGTTGGATGAATCAATAGTCCACTGTCTTCTCAGCTATTGGTATTTGCCGATACATGGCTGGGGAGACTTCAAGAGAGTTTTTTTCTAAGACTATTGATACCACCACAAGGGTGGATGTGTTGAAATTATTATCAACTTTGAAGTAAATGGTCTGGATTGGGTAAATTTGATGGGTGGTGCCATTGATGGTGCACCGGATGCTGGGCTCAAGATCAGGCTTTCAAGCATTGGTGACCAACTGCTCCATTGGTCCGAGTTCACTGTTTCATTCACAGAGACACTGGCATCAAAAACACATCGATCACCCCGATCACCATTTTCAAAGGTTGGTGAAGGTGGTTAATTACTTCAAATCGTCAGCCGTAACCCAGTAGCCGCCTAGACTTTACTCTGTTGACTACTACTCTTTGTGTTCTATTTTTGAAATTATGAATCCATCTCCAACTTTTCCTGTTATTCCTTTATCACCATTTTGTGTGCTCGAGGAATGAAACATTATTTGATGGTCTAGGTAAACTTTTACCCAGCACTTACCTTTCCCTTCTGTTTGAGAGGGGCCTCAGCCTTCATTTGTCCCTGAAAATTCTTGTCCCACCTACCTTTATGACCATAGGATTTGGAATGTTGTCAACAGAATTTTGAACTGGAAAAATTGATTCTATTTCTCCAGTCTCAAGGGAAAAAGGTTTTACAAATATCTAGAACTGTCAAATTAGAACTAAAACCTTTGATATTTTTGGTATCTTGAAAAACTGAATCTTCGCTGCAAGAGAAAGGAGCAAATCTGTTCTTCACCAAAAAAGAATCATCAAGGCTTTTATTGAGAAATTAAAACTCTGGATCAGAAGAGTCGAAGGTAAAAAATTGCAATTTCCTGTGTGGATACAGCAGGAAAAAAGTCATTCAGGTGCATATTTAGTATTTACAAAAGCTGCAGGATGAATTTCAGCGATACTTTGAGGAAGTGGACAACAAGGGATGGGTTTTCTTTCATGAGGAATCCATTCTAACAGATGTTCATGGTTTTCCAGAGGCTATGCAGGAGGAGTTCTTGGACCTGAAAAATGATTTGGCAGCTAAAAATGTGTACCAGCGGTCTGCCATGGAAATTTTTGGGCCAGAGATTGTTACTTACCCAAATCTGTCAACAAATATAGTCAGATTTCTTTTGCCATTTGCATCAACACGGTGAAGTGGATTTTCATGTTTGTTGCACATTAAGTCTAAACAGAGGAATAGGCTTGCAGTTGAAAGCAATATTGGTTGTGCATTAAAGTACCCTCCTAACATTATCAAGTACCACCCAACATTATCAATACCCTCCTAACATTATCAAGTACCATCTAACATTATCAAGTCCACTCCTAACTTTGGGAAAACTTGTAGTAAGAGAATCCAAAAGTCTGGTTGCAAGGAAAAGTGAAATAATCATATTTCATAAAAAAATTTGACTGTATAATTCATAATTTCAAAATTATGTTATTAGAAAGAAATTTCTGAGCATACTACTCGAAACGAATGTATCAATAATACTTGCACAAGGGATGAACATGGAGAATATATTATAGCTAAATTTAAATCGAAAGACCTACAAAAACCTCTCACGTATAAATCTACAGAGCACCACAATAAACATTTACTAATTTAGGAAAATTAGAAAGCATGATAACTTGAACATGAACAAAGACCACTTGCTGCTGACAGGAGACTTCAATATAAATCTTCATGACCAGGACCCACAAGTAACTGAATTCACAAACACTTGAGCAACTGCTTCTGCTTCCAACAGTAACAAAACCTACAAAATCTCTGAGACTTGTGCCTCCCTATTAGACCTCTGGACTAACACCTTCCCCTCAAAATCAACAAATCACAGATAACACCACAGACCACGACCCTCCTTTCTCATAACCAACCTAGGTAAATTGCCCCAAGACTTTACTAAAGTTCCCAGACTAATAATGAGGCAGCTTTTAACAGTGAGCTGGTGTTAAGAGCTGGTGTTAGAGGCTGGTGTTAGTGTGCTGGATTTAGAGGCTGGTGTTAGAGAGCTGGTGTTAGTGTGCTGGTGTTGGTGCTGGTGTTAGAGAGCTGGTGTTAGTGTCGGGAGTGTCTGGTTAAGAGAGTTTGTGTTAGGAGCTGGTGTTAGTGAACTGGTGTTAGAGAGCTGGTGTTAAAAGCACGTTTGGAAGGAGGACTCTTCCTTTTCCAACCTGTTACATTAGCGTATCCATACCTAGTTCGAAATAAAATTAAAAAAAAAAAAAAACATGCCTACGTTTCTTTTTTTTAATAACCTAACATACGTGCAGTAATAAATGGAACAACAAATGCTTGTCAACCTGGAAATAACATTAATGATAGGTGGTTTATTTGTTTTAGTTCATTCAAATAACGATCAAGCATGTGTATGTTGGTAAGGTTTGTAAAAAGGACAAGTATTTCCTGACTCGGGCTTATTATATGATGACCCCCGGTTCGTTTCTAGTCATCTGACCGAGACATTCCACTGGCTTACCACTCCTCCCTTTAAAAATTAGGGTTATAAGACGAACTCTTGGTTGAGGTGGTGCAGAAGAAGATAACTCGTATTACACACTGCGTTTATCTAATGCTTTCACCATTTTAGTGTGGGAGGTCCCAAGTGGGAAGTATCCCTTCCTACCCCATCTATCTTCATTGTTCTCTCTCCCCTTCAGGCGTTACCCGCTGAGGGACTGAATGGATTCCTGTTACCGAAGATGGCCAAGGACCTACCATCTAGGAGACCGACGTACATAGTGGAACATGTCCCATCCCGGAGCAGTCTACGGCAGAATCTACAAGAAATGCTAGTGAAAAACATTAAAATTATACACTATGAAGGTTTTCTCGGGTGCTAACCTGATTCTGTGTCATGTCAGGTAGACACCTGAAATTATACAACTATAAAAATCACTGAACAAACTCTTTAAACCCATGCAATATTAAAAATTATTATTATTATTATTATTATTATTATTATTATTATTATTATTATTATTATTATTATTATTATTATTATTATTATTATTATTATTATTATTATTTAATTTAGGTTATTGGAATTATTATTATTATTATTTAGATTTAGGTTATTCGAAATTATTATTATTATTATTATTATTTTTATTTATTTATTATTTTATTATCCCGATATCTCGTGCTACAAGAGATGCATGATCACATTCTGACATAAGAATGCATTTCACTGCTCAGGGTGAAATAGGGCTTATGTGATCCATCTGTCTCACCATGTGATGTTATATCATGGGTTATGTCGCTAAATGTTAAGTCATGCGACCATTTAATAGGAAGTGACAGGAAGAAGACAAGGTTACATAAGTGACAGGAAGAAGACAAGGTTACATAGGAAGTGACAGGAAGAAGACAAGGTTACATAGGAAGTGAGAGGAAGAAGACTTGGTCAAAACAATGTTAGCAGTGGTTGACTCACTCATGCGTCCGTAGTTCTTCCCACACTGCTGGTAATCGGTCTTACATACTTGAGGTAAAGTCTTGAACTTTGTTCATGGCGTATAATGTTTCGGACAAGCTGTGATAAAAACTATTACAAATGATATACACAAACTTGACTTATCTGGTTCACTTCCAGTATGTTTTTCTTAAAAACGAACGCCACTGAGCTCTGGATTTCTGCTTCACTTCCCCTCCAATTCTTGTGGGGCTCTGGTGTCCTCATGCACTCCTGAATATGATGGATATATACTGGTCATGAGTAGATCATTAGTCGTGAATTTCTGGTGGATAGCTGCTACTGTGTTCTACTAACAGCCCATTCTTTAACCACACAAAACATGGCACTGTTATAACAGGAGTAAAGTGGGTGGCTGTTGGCTGAGCTTTGAACAGTTGTTATATGACAAAGTTGCTGTGATAATGGCCCGTTGCTGTGATAAGTGCAGCGCACAGTTGCTGCCACTGTTTTATCGTCTTCTATCTCATATTTAGATTTGTTTCCCTTATAACAACCTAACTTAGAAATAGGCTGTAAATTCTATGTGAAAATGTGAGAGACATTATGAGGATGTGCTGGACATTTATGTGCGGTCTGAGGAGACAAAAAGGTAATCTTGTTGCCTCTTATCTTTTTTATTTTTATGTTTCTGCGACTAAAACCAATAAAACTTTTAGTAATAATCTGGATAATAAAGTTCTGCTTGAATACAACTTTAATAGTCAGTATTATTACTATCATAATCAAGGGTAAGGGAAACCCGTAGGGTTATACAGCGCCTGAGGGTGGGATGTGGAAGGTATTCAGGCTTAATTCGGGAACTGACACAGATCCAATTCCTAGATCAAGAGCCTCTCACCAGCGTCACGGAACCTTCTCTGAGGGTCATAATAGTCAGTAGTAAAATATATTGTTTAAGTTTATATTGATGAAACTGAACATTTTGGTTGATACTTCCTATATCTGGGCTTAATGTTCTTCTGTCTTGCTAATTTCAAATAAATATATAGTTTTATAATAATGATTTTGCTTACCATCCTTGAAAGAACTCTAATAATTATTTTCATAAAAATAACTGACGATTGAAGAATGAGACATTTTGTGTCACTTGTGTGTCATTTTGTGTCACTTATGTGTCATTTGTGTGTCATTTGTGTCACTTTATGTCACTTTGTTGTCATTTTGTGTCACTTGTGTGTCACTTGTGTCATTTTGTCATTTGTGTGTCCTTGTGTGTCATTTGTGTGTGTCTTTGTTCCTTGTGTGTCTCTTTTGTGTCCTTGTTTGTTACTTGTGTGTGTCTTGTGTGTCACTTGTGTCTTCGTGTGACACTTGTGTCACTTGTGTGTTAATGTGTGTCCTTGTGTTTATTTGTGTGTCCTTGAGTGTCACTTGTGTCTTACTTGTGTGTCACTTTGTGTCTCTCGGTGTCACTTTTGTCAATTGTGTTTCATTGTGTCACTTGTGTTTCACTTGTGTGTCATTGTGTGTTACTTGTGTGTCTCTTTGGTCACTTGTGAGTCACTTGGTGTCACTTGTGAGTCACTTGTGTGTCACTTTGTGTCACTTGTGTGTTACTTGTGTGTCTCTTGTGTGTCCTTGTGAGTCACTTGTGTGTCACTTGTGTGTTACTTTTGTGTCACTTGTGTGTTACTTGTGTGTTACTTGTGTGTCCTTTTTTCCTTTGTGTCACTTGTGTGTTACTTGTGTGTTACTTGTGTGTCACTTGTGTGTCACTTGTGTTTCCTTGTTTCATTTGTGTGTCACTTGTGTGTCACTTGTGTGTTACTTTTTGTCACTTGGTGTCTTTTGTGTCACTTGTTGTCACTTTGTGTCTCTGGTGTGTCACTTGTGTGTCCTGTGTGTGTCTTGTGTGTCAATTGTGTGTCCTTGTGTGTCACTTGTGTGTCACTTGTGTGTCTCTTGTGTGTCACTTGTGTGTCTCTTTGTGTCTCGGGTGTGTCACTTGTGTGTCCTTGTTGTGTTTGTGTGTCAATTGTGTTTTTCTTTTGTGTCACTTTGTGTCACTTGTGTTTCACTTGTTTTTGTGTGTCACTTGTGTGTCTTTTGTGTCACTTGTGTGTCTCTTGTGTGTCACTTGTGTGTCTCTGGTGTGTCACTTGTGTGTCACTTGTGTGTGTTTTTGTGTCAATTGTGTGTCACTTGTGTGTCATTTTGTGTTTTGTGTTTTTTCTTGTGTGTCAATTTTTTTTTGTAATTTTGTGTCACTTGTGGTTCTTTACTGTGGAAACGTTTCGCCAGCCAGTGGCTTCCTCTGAATATAAAGATAAATTGTGGAACTGAGGAGTTAACAATCAGTCGGTCAACCTGGAGTCGGTGTATCAGTCCTTCAGTCTTAATTAAATTCAGCATATATACTGGCAGTTGGGTGGAGCAGACGGAGGTGGCGTCACTATGGAAAAATCCGGGTGGAAGAAGGTCATGCCTTTAGGTCAGGCAAGCGAAAATTCTCTGTATCGAGATCCCAAGATTTTGTTGTATTAGACATGACATCTTGTTGCTGTGTCTGACAGGACATCTTGTTGCTGTGTCTGACAGGACATCTTTTTCCCTGCGTCTGACAGGACATCTTGCTGCTGGTCTGACAGGACATCTTGTTGCTGTGTCTGACAGGACATCATCTTATTGCTGTGTCTGACAGGACATCTTGTTGCTGTGTCTGACAGGACATCTTATTGCTGTGTCTGAAGGACATCTCGTTGCTGTTTGAATGCATCTTGTTGCTGTGTCTGACAGGACATCTTGTTGCTGTGTTAGACAGGACAACTTGTTGCTGTGTCTGACAGGACATCTTAGTGTTGTGTCTGACAGGATATATGTTGTTTGTCTGACAGGACATCATCTTGTTGCTGTGTTAGACAGGACATCTTGTTGCTGTGTTAGACAGGACATCTTGTTGCTGTGTCTGACAGTAAATCTTATTGCTGTGTCTGACAGGATCTTGTTGCTGTGTCTGACAGGACATCTTTTTCCCCTGCGTCTGACAGGACATCTTGCTGCTGGGTCTGACAGGACATCTTTTTGTGTCTGACAGGACCTCTTGTTGCTGTGTTTTTGACAGGACATCTTGTTGCTGTGTCTGACAGGACATCTTGTTCTGTGCGACAAGACATCTTGTTGCTGTGCTGACAGGACATCTTGTTGCTGTGTCTGACAGGACATCTTGTTGCTGTCTGACAAGACATCTTGTTGCTGTGTCTGACAGGACATCTTATTGCTGTGTCTGATAGGACATCTTACTGCTGTGTCTGACAGGACATCTTGTTGCTGTGTCTGACAGGACATCTTGTTGCTGTGTCTGACAGGACATCTTGTTGCTGTCTGACAAGACATCTTGTTGCTGTCTGACAAGCATCTTGTTGCTGTGTCTGACAGGCATCTTATTGCTGTGTCTGATAGGACATCTTACCTGTGTCTGACAGGACATCTTGTTGCTGTGTCTGACAGGACATTTGTTGCTGTGTCTGACAGGACATCTTGTTGCTGTCTGACAAGACATCTTGTTGCTGTCTGACAAGACATCTTGTTGCTGTGTCTGACAGGACATCTTTTCTGTGTCTGAAGGACATCTTACTGCTGTGTCTGACAGGACATCTTGTTGCGGTCTGACAGGACATTTGTTGCTGTGTCTGACAGGACATCTTGTTGCGTGGACAGGACATCTTGTTGCTGTCTGACAAGACATCTTGTTGCTTGTCTGACAGACATCTTATTGCCGTGTCTGACAGGACATCTTATTGCTGTGTTAGACAGGAATCTTGTTGCCTAACTTAAGGCATGATCTTCAACCTGTGGATTTGTCCACAGGACGCCTCTACATTCTTCGCCTCACTTGTCTGCGTTTTCTGAACTATTTATTTACAATTTCTGAAGATGTGACCCTACTTTGCCGCCAGCAAACAGGCCTGTGGGGTATCTTGTCATGATCAATTAAACTGTTATGGTTGGCGTGTAATAGAGGGGGAAAAAAGACATTGGTAGAAGATCCTCCCCAATATTGTGTTTGCCCAAGGCTGAGCTTCATTAGTTAAACAGGAATGAAAAATACTCTGCCTTATAAGGCAAAAACTGCACCATGAGGTCAAGCCGGAGAAAACCCATTTTCACATATGATCATTGCATGAGCAGGTCACATACGAGGTCATAAATCGTGAGATCAAGTCAGGTGAGGTCAGGGGGGAGCAGGGGAGGCGGGGGGAAGGTGACAAGTTTATGTTTAATATAGGAATAGTGGAATTGTAGGTAACAGACGCAGCCAAAATGTACATTCCACTGTTTTGCTGACTTCGAAAATTATGCGCCTGGCAGGTGTTCTGGTGATGTAATATCTGTCTCATCCCAGGTCCATGACGTGATATTGCGATGGACTACACATTGTTGTTGGTTATATCCCTCCTGTCCTGCACCATATTTATTATTATTATCATTGTCTTTACGTATAAAAACAGCTAATTATGTTTGTTTCGGAGAACGGTGAAAGTAATGGCAGTTTGCCCAGGGAGGAGGACCACGTTGGGGAAAATAGACATCTTTGATTAGGTACGAAATCCGGAACAAAATTTCCCCAAAAGTGTTCTAAAACCGAATCTCTATATGTGGTCCGTACGAAACCAGAGCTCCACTTTATATAGGAGAAAAATTAGGGACAATACAATTTTATAGATTAGGGACAAGATAGACCCATTAAAATTTTGGTCAGTCATTGCAGTGACAAAATATGTCAACCTTTAACACTTATTTCCTCTCAGTGTTTACGCTGTTATATGCTAGAGAAATTCCAGAATAATAAATTTTGCAGGTCAAAAAAGTCATTAGTGACATGGTTCTCAGATAAATTAATAGATTAAAACATAACAAATCCTCGGGCCCTGATGAACTGCTCTTTTCAACATATCAATAGAAACTGGCATAGTGCCAGATAAGTGGAAAAGGATAAATGCGATACCTGTCTACAAAGCAGGAGAGGTCCTTGTTTAGATTATAAAAACAATTAGCCTAACCTCTGTTGTGGGAAAATTACTGGAATCAATAATTGCTAAGGATATTCAAAGCCATCTTGATCAATGAATTTGGCACGGTTTCAAAGTGGCTTTCCTACCTTACAATTTACTAACTTTTTCACTAAGATATTTGGGCGTAAATTATGGTAATGAATATTGTATATATGGACTTTAGTAAAGCGGGTGTTCCACATTGGAATTTTGTGGAAAAGAGGCACATGAAATTGGAGGAAAATTTTTTTTCCTGGATAGGGCGGGTTGACAAATAGGTAACATAAAATGTAATGTGAGGGACGACTCACATTACATTTTTTTGTGAAACTTCTCCGTTTCGTCAAGTCGTTGCAAATAATATAGGTAGAGGTAGGTTCCCGGGGGTCCTGGCCCGGGTCCTCCATGCAGTGACACCGGGACGGGTCCTGGCCCAGGTCTGCTCCATGCAGTGACACAGGGACGGGTCCTGGCCCTTTCCCTCCATGCAGTGACACAGGGACAAGGATATATAGACATCGGAGGGAGATGTAAAAATAATATAATCGTTGTAGGTAGTATTATTTAGTAGTTGTGGTAATAGTATTAATGGTAGTAGCAGTAGTAATAGTAGTAAAAATAAAAAAAGGAACATTACCGTGACTAAAATACAAAATAACCCGCACATGGGAGAGGAGTTTCACCACAACGTTTCAATCCAATTTGGATGATTTACAAAGTCACACGTCGTAGTATGTTCCCATCTTCTAGTGCGGAACGAACGAACGAATAAGTTCAAGAAGATCCCAATGGGATGAACGGGGATGACGGGACAGACGAAGAATAGCTCTGGAGGGCCTTTTAGTCGTAGAAATAGAGCCAAACCAGAAATAGAGCCAGGCTTAACTCAGCAGCAGGCGATCGTGGGGCAGACTTGAGGAACCGGAGATCTATGTGGGGTTAATTATGTACTAGTTACGGGAGGTAAAAAGTATTAATGGTGATAGCATAACTAGTCGTAGTACTAGTAGAAATACAGTAGTAGTAGTGGCACTTGTAGTAGTAGTAGTAGTAATAGTGCTACTGTAGTAGTAGTAGTAGTAGTAGTAGTAGTAGTAGTAACTATGTAATGGCTGTTTTTTTTTTTTTTGAAGAGAATTCTTGCTGATAGTTCAGAGAAAACGAACTTGCCTTTATTTTGTTTAATTTGTTGAAATAGCGTTTAATAATGATGATTCAACCATTTAAGTCTGCAAAAAAATGAGTTTCTTAATAAAAAAGGTGGGCGTCGTTAAATTTCATTAGATGGTTGGCGGAATTTCGGTGTTTTTGGAAAGGTGTTGTTCAAGTTATAATTCCTACATCAGGCTGCAGTACCAGGGTTGAAATCAGCAGATATTACCAGGATACCCGGATATGTTTAAAAGACAATATTAAAAATAAAGTTGCTAGTAAAGGCAAAGAATTGATCAAAAAAACAAAGAGGGATAGTAGAGGGCAAAAGTGATTTGCTCCCTTAAGGTTTACTATACAAATAGTAGAAGTCTAAGAAATAAGATAGATGAGCTAATATTACTTGCAAGTGCAGGTAATATAGATTTTTGCTATAACAGAGACCGGTTCAACTTGAAAGATAGAGAAATGCCTTCTGAGTGCAACATACAGGGCTATAAACTATTCCACACTGATAGGGTCAACAGGAAGAGTGGTGGATGGCGATGTATGTCAGAGATTTTAAATTGTTGTGATAGACAAGATATAAGATCAGAAACATCGGGCGGGAAACTGTTTGTCTACAGTTTTCCGAAGGTAGTGAAAAATTAATTTTGGGTGTGATATAGGCCCCCAAACCTTGATGGGAGTGCGGGGGCTGCAATGGGACAGAAAATTATTAAGACGTCTAGATATGAAAATGTTGTGTTAATGGGTGATTTTAACTTTAGACAAATTGATTGGAACAATGTGACAGGAAAATCGGGCTTTCTTGATACGGTTCAGGATTGTTTTTTAAAACAGTTTGTGACAGAACCAACTAGAGGAAACAACCTGCTTGACTTGGTTCTTGCCAACAAAGAATCACTAATTAATAATCTTGAGGTTAATGATGAGTTTGGAAAGCGATCACAAATCACTTAGTTTCAATATATCATGGAATTACCCAGGTAACTGCAGTCAAGTCTCTGTCCAAGATTTCTGCTTGGCCGACTTCATGGGGGAAAATTACCTAGGTGGACTAAATTGGGATGACCTAACTATGGGCCAGGTAGGTGGTGTTGGTTGCCAATATGTCATATTTCAGAGCGTAGTTCTAGCTGCCCAAACAACTTTTGTTCCAAGTAGGGAAATTAGATCTAAAAAATCATCCCAAATGGAAAAACAATAGATTAAAACATCTCATTTTTCAAAGAGATGCATATATAGGGCGTATCAAAAAAAAGGGGAAGGGCAGTTAAGAAATCAATTAAAGAAGAAATAAAAAAAGGAATAAGAAAAGCAAAAAGGGATTATGAGGCTAAAGTCTCAAAGGATTCGAAGACAACCCAAAAGGGTTCTTTCAGGTACAGAAGTAAGATTAGGGACAAGATAGGCCCACTTTAATTTAAATCAGGTCAGATCACTGACATGAAAGGTGTGAACTTTTCAATACTTACTTCCTCTCAGTTTTTAGTCAAAGGGAAAATACTAGCGAAATTCCAGAAATAATTAATTATGTAGAACAGGAAGATAATAGACTATGCTCGATTATGGTAACTAGTGACATGGTCCTCTGAAAATAAGAAATTGAACCCCAAAAAATCCCCCGGCCCCCATGAACTGTTTTGAGAGTTTTAAAGGAATGTAAAAGGAACTTTTTAAATAACTTTGGCTAATCTTTTTTAAAATATCTTTTAAATTGGCATAGTGCCAGACAAGTGGGGGAAAAGACAAATTTAATACCTATTTACAAGGCAGGTGACAGGTCCTTAGCTTCCCATAAAAAATTTTGGGAAAATAATTGCCGAAGTAATTGAGCCATCTTGAAAGGCATAAATTGATTAATAATTTAGCACGGTTTTACAAAGGGGCGTTCCTGTCTTACGAATTTTAAATAACTTTCTTCACTAAGGTATTTGAGGGGGTAGATTTTTGGTTTTAATATGATATTGTGTATATGGACTTCAGTAAGACTTTCGATGAGTTCTACATCAGAGGTTGTTGAAAAAAAATTAAGGCACACGGAATAGAAGGAATTTTTTTCCGGGGAGAGGCATGGTTGACAAAAGGCAGCAGAGAGTTTGCATAAATGGAGAGAAAGCAGAATGGGGGCACGTCACAAGCGGTATTCCACAGGGGGCAGTGTTGAGCCCCTTGTTTTTTTCAATTTACATAAACGACATTGATGGGGGAAAAAAGGACATAAAAATTTTCTTGACAGGAAAAAAAGGCCGTCCAATTCATTCTAATGAGGATATTCAACACCCAGGATGATTTGAATAGATTGATGCAGTGGTCGGAGAAGTGTCAGATGCAGTTTAACATAGACAAATGCAAAGTTCAAAAAAGTTGGACGGGGGAAAAAACTATGCCACATATAAACTAAATAATGTAGATCTTAATATTACGGAATGCGAAAAGGTTTTATGAGCCCGGTTCCCCGTAATCTGAGACCAAGACAACAGTGCATAAGTTTTCCCAAAAAAAGGGGGGAGAATCCTTGGCTTCAATCAAGAAGTATAAATAATAGAAGTCCCCCCGGTTGTTCTTCAACTCTATATATCCTTGGTTAGGCCTCTTTTTTGTTTTGCTGCACAGTTCTGGTCACCGTATTTCAGAATGAATATAAATGCACGGGAAAAAAGTAAAAGGGGGGATGACAAAGTTGATTCCATGAACAGAAATCTTCCCTATGAGGATAGACTGAGGACCCTGAATCTGCACTCTCTAGAAAGGCGTAGAATTAGGGGGATATGATTGAGGTGTATAAATGGAAAACAGGAATAAATAAAGGGGAGTAAATAGCGTGCTAAAAATATCTAGCATAGACAGGACTCGCAGTAAGGGTTTGTTGAAAAAGTTCAGATTTAGGAAGGAATAGGAAAGCAGGGTTTGGAATAGAGTTTGGATGAGGGAACAAATTTTCCCGGCCCCCTCATAGAATTTTTAAACGTGTAGTTTTAAAAAAAAGGGTTTGGGTAAATACATGAGTGCGTGTGGGTGGGTGTGAGTTGGACCTGGCTAGCTTGTGCTACTAGGTCAGATGGTGCTCCTTCCTTAAGTGAATGTGACTGACCTGACTAGGGGGTTAAGGATTGGCTTAAGCCGGTAGGAGAATTGGGGGTGTTTTCATGGGCCAGTAGGCCTGCTGCAGTGTTCCTTCTTTTCTTATATTTTATGTTGCCGATGTATATTCTCTCACAACATCCACACATTGAGGTCCCCGGGGGTTGAATCTCCCCCCGGGACGTCTGTAAAACATTAGGGACGTGTTTCTATAAGACACCTGCTGTCCCTATCCCTGTTCACCCATTTAAAAAAAGGGGACCTGGGGGGTTTGTGGACTGGTGTGGGTCGCATCCTGGAACAAAATTGACCTAATTTTTCCCCAAATGCTCAGCATAAGAAGCGTCTTTCTATATAGTAGTACGTCATTGATGTCAGCTAGGACTGTACTTGTACTTGTAGTAAAAGATATTATATTATTATTATTATTATTATTATTATTATTATTATTCTGGTCGGGGGTTTTAATCGAAGTACTGGTTGCGCAATACTATAGAGACGTTCAGTGCAACATGGCCGTTGGAAATGATTATAACTTTGTTAGGAGTAGTGTTAGTGCGTGGAGAATTGATGAGCTGAAGGTCTCTTTTCTTGCAATCTTTGATGAAAATGAAAGAAAAATGTAAACTTGGTGAAGGTTAAAAGTATGTTCTTCCTCGTCAAGAAACTCTGGACTAAAAATTCCCCAAACGCTTTGGGAAAAAAACCGATGAGGATTTTTTTTTTCTTAGTATCTTGACTGAAATAGAAGTGTGTTAGATCTTTTTTTTTCGTAGGCTTCCTGCAAACTTGAAACATTAGAGTGTTATGTTCTCTCGGGGAAAGAGAACGTTAGAAAAGGTAACTTATTATTGGAATTTTCTTCAAGTGTAAACTGGATAGCCGGTTCATCTGCGTTGAGCGTTCCTTAAAAAAACCGCACTTAAAAAAGTTTGTGGTTTTTATGAGGACGTCGTCCCCCGTAACCAAGGGACGTTGGTGGGGGTGATGTTAGCGAAGTGTTCAGCTTATGGGGTTCCCCATACAAGTTAGCTAAGACGGGGGTGATGGGTAACCATATTCCCCCACCATAGGTTTGTTTGTAGAGACTGATATTGAAAAAAAAACAGTTGAAAAAAAGCAAGTTCAATCAGGTCAACGAAATTCCAGGAGGCCCAGGAAGATTGAGGGGCCCGATTGACTTGATTTCGGAAACGTCATTGGGGTTTTTGCTCTATTGTGTTGTTAGAATTTTTGTATACCCTGATACAGTTTTAATATCCTCAAGTTTTCTATATCTGAGTAGTTGAAATTTTTCTTCATTGAACTTCATATTTTTTTCCCCGCGCCCCTTTTTTATGATTTGGTTGATGTCCGCTTGGAGTCTTGCGGGGCTTCGATGGAGGTCACCCCCATGGCAATTCGGGTGTCAGGGGGAAAGGGGGAAGGACGGGTTTTCACATCTCTGTCTATTTTCAGATATGAGGATGAGGAACAGGATGCAGGGGAGTACTGTCCCCGGGAAAAGAGCTTCTCCCGTAGCTCCCCCCGACTTTACTCTGATTACTATTACCCTTTTTGTTCTGTTTATCAGGAAGTTATAAAACCCCTCTACCAACTTTTTCTGTTATGCCTTTATCACGCATTGTGTGCGCTATTACAATTTTTCGCACTTGTGGAAGGCCTTCTCAAAATCTGTGTATACTACACTACATTTTTTTTCCCCCTCTAAAAGGTCCTTGTCATAGTGGTCCAGTAGCTGGACAGGCAAGAGCGACCGGCTCAAACCCCCCGTGTTGCCCTGGGATTTTAACTGATGGGTATAAAAGGTGGGGGATCTTGCTTCCTTAAAACCCTTCAAAATTTTTTTTGTGATAGGAAAATGTTAGTGCTATCGGTCTGTATTTTTTTTAACTGCTTTACTATTAAACCTTTGTGAGTGGAGCTATATCTGTTGTATTTATTGAGGGATGACCCATGTGTCCATGCTCCTTCTTCATAGAATGGGGGAATGCACATGACAGGGGCTAATTGCAGTTCATGATGAACACGGGTTCCATGAGTCCGGGCCGGGGGGAGTGCATGGCCATGTCATTAATTGCCTTATCGAAGTCTTGTGGTTTTAAAAAAAATATCACATTTTTTTTTAAATGACGGCTCGGTAAACCGAGTTATACTAAGACTTTAGTTTCCCTTTTTTCTGATTTTTTTGGGGGCCCCCATCCCTTAAAGGGGCCCTTTTGGGGAATTTGTTTTTTTTGGATTTTATGGGAGAAATTTTTTTTTTTTTTTCCTTTTTTATGGCTTTTAGTTCTTCCTGAGAGTCTTGTCCCTTTTAAAAAGTTCCTTAAAAAGCTTAAGTTCGATATTTGTTACCCTCTGCCCGGTCCCCCCCTTCGTGTTTCTGATATACAGGCCCTTTTCTCAGCAGCTCTTTTGATTTTTTGTTCCCCTGTATAGGGAGCGTCTCTTTCTAGTTTACATCTTATCTTTTTTTTTCTTAATGGAATGTGCCTTGAGCAAACCTCCCCCCCCAAAAGAGTTATTTTTTTAAAAAAAGGTTTGGGGATCCATGTTTTTTGGGGATATCTTCCCAGCTTTTTTAAATTTTTTGGACATGGTTGACTTGTTCCCTTGGGGATTTTTTTTGTTACTGAAGTTAATTTTTTTAAATTTTCCCCCATAACTGAACACTTTTTTTCTGACCAGGAGCCCTGTGCATAAAATTTTCGCCCCCGGGGTTTTGTTGTGATCTGAGTGTATTGTCTTTGATAGGTTAAAAAACGTATCAATCAGATCATCGTTGTTAGTTAAGATGAGGTCCAGCATATTTTCTAGTTTTGTTGGCTCTAATTTTTGCTTTTTAAAAATTTAGTAGCTCGTGTCAGTGTGTGAATTTTTATCGGCTGCCTCATGGGGGAATCTCTGCTAAAACATTATTTGCTACACTTTTAGGTGTCTCAAGTTAAAAAACCCACGTTAAAAATGTTTGGGGCAGGAGTTGGGGGTTTTTTAGACAGTTGTCAGTTATAAAAAGGGTGTTCCTGGTATTTTGGGGGAAATTGCGTCTAGAGGGGTTTTATACAACCACAATGCAAAAGGTTTTTTGGTTTTTTTCTTTGCTGCCAAAACTTAACTACATCATTTGAGGTGTTTAGAGTTCTGAGCAAATGAGCGACTCGGGGGTACAGGCCAAAACCCCCCTTTTCCTGTTTAGTCCCCTGGTTGAATAGGTTATAACTTGGGATCCACATTTCGTTGTCAAAATGATCCTTTATGGGGGGGCTCTGTAAAAGCATTTGAATCCGTAGGCAGTCCGTTGATTTTAAAGGATTTTGTTGTTTTTTGACGGCTTTAGACCCTGTATATTTACAAAAAAAATGTCGTTATATTTATGGTATTTAGGTGGGTTATGTTTGCTGGCATTAATATCTGTTGTTCTGGAGTGGAAGCTAATGGCTATGCCTCTGTTACAAAAAGTTTTCAGTTGGTGTAGGATTTTTCATTTCTTATCAGTCTTTTTACTTCCAGGCACTAAAAAAAAACCCCCCTTTTCTGGTGAGGTTGTCTGGGTGAGCTGTGTCTTCTTGTTCCCTTTAGATGATGTGCCTGGCAATATACGTTGTAGCATTTATTTTTTTGGACTGTCAGTGAAAATTTCGGGGGTTTTATAAGTTACAAGAAGAAAAAGTTGCACCCTCTTGTTGTCATGTGGGTCCCCGGGTTTTTTTGGGGTGGTTAAAAGTGTGTCCTACCGGTTTTTTTCAGATATACCATGCCTGCAGATACCCAAGGCATAGAATTTCCCTTAGGGTTTTTTTTAGCTGGGTTCCTGCTTTGTTTTTTTTCCCTAGGGGTAATTGAAATTTGTCTTCATTAAACTTCATATTGTTTTTTGTGGCCCTTTTTTAAAAATCTGGTTGATGTTCGCTTGGAGATTTGTTTTTCCGACGGATGACACTCATGCAAATTCGGGTGTCATCCGTGGGGAGGACACAGTGCTGTGACTTTGATCTCTGTCTTGCTCGGATATGAGGATGAGGGACGGAAAAGGGGGAGAGAGTATTTTTTCCCCTTTGGAACATGGGTTTTTTTACTGTAGCCGTTTTTGGTTTAGTCTGTCGACTATTGCTCTTTGTGTTCTATTTTTTAAAAGGAATTATAGATCCATCTACCCATTTTTTCCGTTATTCCTTTATCAAAATTTTTTTTGTGTTATTACACCATGATCGCACTTGTTAAAGGGGTTTCCAAAATCTGCAAAATTACATAAATATTTTTTTTCCCCAGAGCATCCAGCACCATGTCATAGTTGTCCAGTAGTTGGGAGAGGCAGGACCGACCTCCTCTAAACCCATTCTGCCTTGGGGTTAAAAAAGATGGGTAATTAAGTGGGTGGCGACCCTTCAAGAAAGTTTTTTTTGGCAAGAACCCCCCGGAAATTTGTGTGGTGCACGGGGATACCGGGGAATGACTGGTCTAAGAGGAATATTGTAATTGTGGCTCCTAAGCAGTCCATACATGTGCGCTGGTTTTGGGTTGCTAGGTATCAAGTGCCCAAGTTCCTTCCCTTCATTGGGGGTTCAAGTATTTTGGGGTTTAACCTTCCCCCCGCCCCCCGGAGAGTTCGTGGACCTAATTAATTTAAAACAAAAGGCTCTAAAAAAAAACCTCTGGTATGGGTTTTCCCTATCAGCAGCGTCTTGGCTAACGTGATAAAAAACACCTGAAGCTGAACTTTTGCCACCATCATCCCCACCAGCGTCACATGGTTACGTTACGTGGACGACGTCCTCAAAAACTCCCAAACTTTTTGATATGCAGTTTTTTTCAAGGAAAGCTCAGCGCAGGTCAACGGGCCATCCTGTTTACAATTGAAGAAAAGTCCTATAAAAAGTTACCTTTTCTTGAGTCCTCATTCACAAAGTAAAAACCCCCAAGGTTCAAGTTTCCAGGAAGTAAAACATGGAAAAATAAACACATAAGCAGTATAATGTCAATAAAGGATCACATTATACTGCTTATGTGTTTTTTCCTTTGTGGGGGTTTTTTTATACCATTTATTTCCAAGCCTACAACCATAAACGATTTCCACTTCCATTCCAGTAATGATACTAAGACCAGAAGAGGCATCATCATAGGTTTTTTTCCAAAAGCATTTCGAATTCGTAGTCCCGACTTGAAGAGGAATGTCATACACCAAACCCTTAAGAGCTACATTTTCCTTTTTTTTTATCAAAGACTCAAAAAAGAGCTCATCATTTCATCAAATTTACCCCTAACACTTTTCCCCAACAATAACCAGGATGCATTGAGCGTCTCAAAAAATACTCCCCAAGCAAAACCAGAGTCGCTATCAAACCAGTACCTCCATAAAAAAAAACCCACTAATACAAAAAAAACCCACTAGGACAAAATTGATGAACCTTGAACCAGTTAGTGCAGGAGTTTACACTATACCCTTTTGGAGGCTGTGGCAGAAATATGTCTGCAAAACAGCAAGAAACCCCCGAAGCACGCCAGCGTGCAACACGGAATTCCCCCCAATCACCTGTTGAAATTCCACGACGCCCACCTTGTGATTATAAAACCCCAAATTTTCCCAACACGTAAATGCCTAGAATCGCCTTAAAAAACCCCTTTCTAACACAATTAAACAGAATAAAGGCAGCTTCGTCATCTCTAAAATATTAGCAAGAATTCTCCTCATAACAAAAACCCCCGCCGTCGTCACATAGCTGTTTCTACTCCAAATTACTGCTAATATAATTATATAATATCTTTATTTACTACAAGTACATGTAAAAAGGTATACACGCCTAGCTGACATCAATGACTTTTCTACTATATAGAAAGCCGCTTGTTATGCAGAGCATTTGGGCCCCAAAATTTGGTCAGTTTTACCCCAGGATGCGACCCACACCATTCGACTAACACCCAGGTATCCTTTTTTTCTGATGGGGAATATAGAAAACCCGGGGCCAAGAAACACGCCCAGTGTTTTTTAATTTTCCGGGGGTCAACCCGGGGCCCTCGCCGTGTAAGGGGGAGCTTTGCCCCCAGGCCACTGGCCACCGGCCAAAAATTAATACTACTACAAGTACTACTGTTATTACCACTAATACGGATACCACTGATACTACTAACACTTCTACGACTACATTCATAGATTATATTATGCTTCGACATCTCATTCCTATACCTTTTACAATCTGTGCGTCCCCAAAAATCCCGGGTAACCGCATGGAGAAGACCCGGGCCGGGACCCCGTCCTGGGGGGGACTACCCCCTTTTTGTATTGTTTGTGGCTGCTTGACGATAGTCCTGGAAAGCGAAACGTTGCCCAATGATATATAGCATTAATTGCACATGGGTCCTTTTACCTAACATATTATCGGTAATTTTTACGAACATTACTACAATGAACAGGTTTGCCGATGACACCAAAATAGGCCATTGGATTAATTCTGACGGGGCACTAATGTAGACAAATGCAAAGCTCTAACCTTGGGGAAAAAAAAATAATAATGGCACTTATAAACTGAATAATGTAGTTTTTTAATCACACTGAATGCGAAGAAGATTTTGGAGTTCTGGTTAGTAGTAATCTTATGCCAAGACAGCGGGGCGAATGTGTTCGTATTAAAGCGAATAAATTTTTAATTTTTTATCGAGAGGTATAAATAACAGAAGTCCTCATGTTATTCTTCCATTTTATATCGGGGGAAAAATAGACACATATGCAGTATGTGATCCTTTATTGACTACGTTTCGCCCTCACAGTGGGGGTTTATCGTTTAAACAGATCTACCTGAACAGGGGAGCCCCGGGGGGGTTTAGGTGAGAAGTGTTGAATTTTTTGCTGACCAGAAGTTGGATTTAAAAAAGGGGGGCCCGGCATGGGCAAGTAGGTTTTTTTCTGTGTAGGATAACGGTGAAGTCTCCTGGCAAGGTGTTCACCTGTGTTGTAAAAGACGTTGTTGGGGGAAATTTTAGGATACAGATGAGTGATGATAAAAAGATCCTCCCAGAGTGTCTTGGTCCCCTGTAGTTGATTAAATGGTTTTTTGGAGTTTCGGTGTATTATTATTATTATAATCAAAAGCGCTAAACCACAATTATACAGCGAGTTTCGGTGTAAAAAAACAGGCATTCCTCAAGTCATTCCCCTGCTGGCGTACTGGTGTTCGAAATACGTGTTTGGAGGTGTTTTCTCGGCAGTGTCAAGTCTTGAGTTGAAGATGTTATATGCACGGTGGTGGTTTGGTGTTATATGCACGGTGGTGGTGTTGAAGATGTTATATGCAGGGAAAATGGTGTTGAAGATGTTATATGCACGGAAGTGGTGTTGAAGTTTATATGCACGGAAGTGATGTTGAAGATGTTATATGCACGGAGGTGATGTTGAAAGATGTTATATGCACGGAGGTGATGTTGAAGATGTTATATGCACGGTGGGGTGTTGAAGATGTTTATGCACGGAAGTGATGTTAAATGTTTTGCACGGAGGTGATGTTGAAGATGTTATATGCCGGAGGTGATGTTGAAGATGTTATATGCACGGAGGTGATGTTGAATATGTTATATGCCGGAGGTGATGTTGAAGATGTTATATGCACGGGGTGATGTTGAAGATGTTATATGCACGGTGGTGGTGTTAAGATGTTATATGCACGGACGGGGTTGAAAATGTTATATGCACAAGTGGGTTGAAATGTTATATGCACGGACGTGGTGTTGAAGATGTTATATGCACGGACGTGGAAAAATGTCATATGCACGGAAGTGGTGTTGAAGATGTTATATGCACGGACGTGGTGTTGAAGATGTTATATGCACGGACGTGGTGTTGAAGATGTTATATGCACGGACGTGGTGTTGAAGATGTTATATGCACGGACGGGTGTTGAAATGTTATATGCACGGACGTGGTGTTGAAGGGTTATATGCACGGAAGTGGTGTTGAAGATGTTAAATGCACGGAAGTGGTGTTGAAATGTTATATGCACGGAAGTGGTGTTGAAGATGTTTATATGCAGGGGAAGTGGTGTTGAAGATGTTATATGCACGGAAGTGGTGTTGAAGATGTTATATGCAGGGGAAGTGGTGTTGAAGATGTTATATGCACGGAAGTGGTGTTGAAGATGTTATATGCAGGAGGGCATTTGCATTTGCAACCCATGCTTCACACCCATATAAGAGTGTTGGTACCACTATACTTTCGTACATTCCCTTTTTTGCCTCCATGGATAACTTTTTGTCTCCACAGATACCTCAACGCACCACTCACCTTTTTTTCCTTCATCAATTTTGGGGTTTAAACCCCATCCTTCATAAACCCCTCGGCTGACACGTTAACTCCCAAATATCTGAAAACATTTACTTCTTCCATAATCCCTCTTCAATGTGATATCCAATTTTTCTTTATTTAAATCGTTTGATACCCCATCACCTTACTCTTATCATGTTCACTTTTAACTTTCTACCTTTACACACCTCTCAAACTCTCCACTAACCTTCAACTTTTCTTTTGAATCTCCCATAAGCACAGTATCATCAGCAAAAAGTAACTGTGTCAACTCCCATTTTGCATTTAATTCTCAATAATTTAAACCCACCCCCTCCCCAACACCCTAGCATTTACACACACACACACACACACACACACACAATATTATATATATATATATATATATATATATATATATATATATATATATATATATATATATATATGCAAAACAACCACTATGAAAAAAATAGAAGAATTCCAAGCGCTTTCGTGACTACTCACATTATCAAGAATATATCTGTTCCCCCTTTTAAGTGAGTAGTCAGAAACTTGGAAATTTTTTTCTATTTTTCATAGTGGTTGCTTTAAATTTGAATACCTGTTTACTTTGATCTTTTGCATATATATATATATATATATATATATATATATATATATATATATATATATATATATATATATATATATATATATATATATATATATATATATATATATATATATGCAAAAAGATCCAAAACAGGTGATATCAAAAATGCAAAACAACCACTATGAAAAAATAGAAAATTCCAAGCGGTTTCGTGACTACTCACATTATCAAAAGGGAAATATAAAGGTAACGTGAGAAGGCTTATAAAGGGGCAGAATACACCTCACAGTCACATCACACTAACAAAGACAACACCTCACAGTAGCGTAACATCTCACGACTCTGTGAAGAGGAACATAAGAAAGGACCTGAAACTCTTCCCAAGAAAAATTAGTCAAATTTATTATTTAAATTCTTTTCCCCAAAATTTTTTAATTATAAATGAATCCAATTTATATAAACCAAAAGAAATATTCATATTATTTTCAAAACTGCTTTTATATATATATATATATATATATATATATATATATATATATATATATATATATATATATATGTATACTTATTTGAATATTGAAATGACTTCAGGGAAGAAACCAAATTTTCTTCCTTGAAGCCTTTTATCCCTTCCCAGAGGCTATGGGTTCCCAAAATTTGCACTAGAGGTGGACCCCATTATATATATATATATATATATATATATATATATATATATATATATATATATATATATATATATATATATATATATATATATATATATATATATATAGATAGAGAGAGAGAGAGTAACTTACACAACAGGCGAAATAATGAGTAACAACATTAACATCTCATGGAAATTAAGTTATCTCTCTCTCCTCTCTCTCTCCCCCCCCCCCCCCCCCCCCCCATCAATGATTTAGATAACTTACAATTTTGCAGGGAACTCATAACTGGCAGACAGCAGATTAGAACTGTTACAAAATCTTTGATTGAAAGGAGACAAGTAAATACTGAGAGACACAGTGGCTGGGCCCAGCCCGTAAACACTGTGAGGCACAGTTGTCCACGTCACACTGTTTCAGCCCGTCACACTGGGGAGGCACATTGGCCCACGTCACATTGGTCCATCCCGTCACACTGAGAGGCACAGTGGTCCACGTCACACTAGTCCACCCCGTCACTGAAGGCAAAGTGGTCTACGTCACCCCTTAAAGTCAATCACACTAGCACCTGTCCATCCAATTTATAAAGCTACCAAAGTTACTTTGAAAGACATTTATTGACAATATTTGTCCTTTAATCCCTTGATTGACTACTGTCGGGAGGTTCTTGATGATGAGTTTTTCTTTTAATTTGGGTTATGGCCTATGGCCTGCAAACAAGTAGTTCAACATGTTAATTGACCAGAAACAATAATAATCATAATTAACCTTCTCCTAGAATAGATTATTGGTTATTGATTCTATTTCGTTGGAAACTTCAAAAATTAGATAGACAAATATTTTAGTAAGAACTGATGAATCTGAATACATTATGTAATGTTCTTATGTAATATTAAAAATATGTTTCCTTAAATTTTAACCTGAACTTTCACTGTTCAGCAAATATAGGTGTGTAGGCTGGCTTCAGGTGTGTAGCGCTGGCTTCAGGTGTGTAGCGCTGGCTTGGGGTGTAGCGCTGGCTTCAGGTGTGTACTGGCCGGGTGTGTAGTGCTGGCTTCAGGTGATGTAGCGCTGGCTTCAGGTGTGTATCGCTGGCTTCAGGTGTGTGGCTGGCTTCAGGTGTGTGTAGCGCTGGCTTCAGGTGTATGTAGCACTGGTTTGGTGTGTGTGGCCTGGCTTCAGGTGTGTATCCTGGCTTCAGGTTGTATCGTTGGCTTCAGGTGTGTGTAGCGTTGGTTTCGGGTGTGTGTAGCGCTGGCTTCAGGTGTATGTAGCACTGGCTTCAGGTGTGTGTGGCGCTGGCTTCAGGTGTGTAGTGCTGGCTTGGGTGTGTATAGTGAGGCCAGATGTGTAGCGTTGGTTTCTGGTGTGTGGTGGGGAAAAAGAGGTGACCATCACCACTATCATAATAGTGAAGAATTATAAATATTGTCGACCATAGGCACATAAATGACCCCCTTTAGTAGGAGTCCAGCATCCCCCTTGTTTGCGGAAGGATGGGGACTGTTAATCGAGAGGGAAGGAGGCATTTGACTGTTTTGTATAAATATTTAACAGACTGAGTTACAGCATTCGTGATCCATGATTCAATTCTCACTACAATTGAAAGAGGCAGTTCGATAATTCTGTACAAGACCCTTTCCCCGCCCTCTCCCACACACACTGACATACCCCGCCTCTCTCCCAACACACTGACATACCCCCCTCTCTCCCCCCACACACTGACATACCCCGCCTCTCCCCACACACTGACATACCCCGCCTCTCTCCCACACACACAGACATACCCCGCCTCTCTCTCACACACACTGACATCCCCGCCCTCTCTCCCCCACACACTGACATACCCCGCCTCTCTCTCACACACACTGACATACCCCCCTCTCTCCCACCACTGGTTTTCCCCGCCTCTCCCACACACACTGACATACCCCGCCTCTCTCCCCACACTGATATACCACGCCCTCTCCCATACACACTGACATACCCCGCCTCTCCCCACACACTAACGTACGCCACCTCTCTCCCACCCCACTGACCCGCCTCTCTCCCAACACTGACATACCCGCCTCTCTCCCCACACACTGACCTTCCACCCTCTCCCACACATACTGATATACCACGCCTCCCCTCCCACACACACTGACATACCCGCCTCTCCCCCATACACACTGATATACCACGCCTCTCTCCCACACACACTGACCTACCACGCCCTCTCCCACACACACTGGATATACCCGCCTCTCTCCCATTTCACACTGACCTCCACGCCCTCCCCCACACACACTGATATACCACGCCCTCTCCCACACTGACATACCCGCCCTCTCCCACACACACTGACCTCCCCCCCTCCCCCCCCACCACTGGCCTCCCGCCTCCCCACACACTGACATACCCGCCTCCTCCCACACACCCCAACCTCCCCGCCTCTCCCCACACACCGCATACCCCGCCTTTTCTCCCACACTGACATATCCGCCCTCTCCCCACACATGACAACCCCCTCTCTCCCACACACACTGACTTTTCCCCCATTTCTCCCCCACACTGACATATCCGCCTCTCTCCCACACACACTGACATACCCCCCTTTTTCTCCCACACACACTGACATTTTCCGCCTCTCTCCCCACACACTGACATACCCCGCCTCCCCACACACTGACATATCCCACCTCTCTCCCACACACACTGGCCCCGCCCCTCTCCCACACACTGACATATCCCCCCCTCTCCCACACACACTGACATAACCCGCCTCTCTCCCACACACACACTGACATACCCCCCCTTCCCCTTTCACACACTGACATACCTTATCTCTCTCCCCACACTGACATACCCCGCCTCTCTCCCAAAACCGACATCCCCCCCTCTCTCACACCCAAAATACCCCGCCCCTTTCCCACACACTGTCTTCCCCCCCCTCTCCCACACACACTGACATACCACGCCCCTTTTCCCCCATCCCTCCCCCCACCTCTCTCCCACACCCCCGACAAACCCCACCTCTCTCCCCACACACTGACATATCCCACCCTCCCACACACACTGACAATCCCCCTCTCCCCACCTTCCCCCCCCTTCCCCACACACTTACATACTCCGCCTCTCTCCCACCCACCCCCGCCCCCCTTTCCCACATACCCCGAAAAACCCCCCCTCTTCCCACACACAGACATACCTCGCCTCTTTTCCCACACACAGGGGAAAAACCCCCCCTCTCCCCCCACACACTGACATACCCCTCCTCTCCCCACATACACCCCTTTCCCCCCCTCTCTCCCACACACACTGACATAACCCACCTCTCTCCCACATACACTCACATCCCCACCTCTCTCCCCCCACACCCCGCAAAACCCCTGTTGCATGCAAAAAGTACGTCCCTTTATTCGGGCATGTTAAACACACCACATAGCCTCCTCTCCAACCAGCGAACCATCTTTTGGGGTTTGGGGGCCCCCTCATCAAATCAACGACTCGGTTCAGCCAATTAAAATGCGGGGTTTTCCAATAAAAAAGGTGACGTGGATACCACTCGCGGTTTTTTTTTGGAATTCCGCATAAAAGCGGGTTTTGTGGAAAGTTGTCTGTTTTTTGGTGCTTTTTGCCTAGACAACTGTGGCGTGCACAAAACCCCTACTTCTTTTTTATATAGTGTACATATGTTAAATAGCCCTTTGTTATATTTTTTTTAAGGAAAAGACAGAAGTATTATATAATCACAATTACTTGGTGAAGGAAAAGACAAAAATCTTTTATAACCCCTTGCTTGGTAAGGAAATACAAATTCAAAGCATTTTCTGTTTCTTTGCTCCAAGCCCCCTTTTTTCACTAAAAGGTTAAAGGCCATTGAACCTGAGGTTGTAATCCCCCGCCCCTCCCACACACCCCGGCCTTCCCCTTTTCTCCCCCATCTCGGGGAAAACACCACCTCTCTCCCCCACACACTGACATGCCACACCTCTCCCCCCACACACACTGACATACCCCGCCTCTCTCCCACATACATTGACATACCCCGGATGAAGACCAAGCAGGACTTCAAAGAGACCTGGACAAGCTTGACATCTGGTCTACAACTGGCTTCTCAATTTAACCCCCCAAATGCAATGTCATGATGATCGGGAAGGGCAAAAAGACCGCTGACAGAGTACAGGCTGGGGGGACAAAGGCTACAAACCTCATAAAGGAAAAACCTTTGGGGGGAGTATAACCCAACCCCTCCCGGGGAAAAACACATCAACCAGATAACTCCCCGGGAGCATATGGGCGACTGGCAAACCTAAGATTAGCGTTCCGTTACCTTAACAAAAAATCGTTCAAGACACTGTACACCGTGTACGTCAGGCCCATACAAAAATGCAGCACCAGTCTGGAACCAACACTTGGTCAAGCCCCGTAAAGCTGAAAGTGAAAGGTTTTTTCGACAAGGCTATTCCCCCAGCTCGGGGGAAAGCCATATGAAAAAAGGTTAAGGGAAATAGGAATAACAACACTGGAGGACAGAAGGGTTAGGGGGAGACATGATAACAACATAAAAAATTTTTGCGGGGGAAACGAAAAATTTTTATAGTGACAGGAAGTTCCAGAGGGGAACACAAAAAAAGGGAACACAACTGGAAGCTGAAGACTCAGATGAGTCAGGGGATGAGGAAGCACTTCTTCAGCCATAGAGTAGTAAAAAGGGGGGAAAAGTCTAGCGAACGATATAGTGGAGGCGGGGAAACCCTACATATTTTTTAAAACAAGGTATGATAAAACTCATGGAGCAGGGAGGCAAAACCCCCGTAGGGGAAGCAAAAGGGGGGCCAGGAGCTGAGTCTCGACCCTGAAAGGGCCAATTAGGTGAGTACACACACGGGCCCCGGACCCCCGACTCCCCCCTTTAAAACCCAAATAGGTGAGGTGAGTACACACACAGGTACTGAAAATTTGATTTTTTTCATAAAATTAGCCCCCCGGGGTTGACTAAATTTTTTTTAAGCCTTTTTTAAATTTTTTTGGGGACTTTTTAAAACTCGTTTTGTTGGGTTTGCAAAAAAAATGTCGAAAAATTAGAGATGATTGAGGTAAAGAATTAAAGGGTTTTTTATTCTTTCATGGAAGACAATTATTTGATAATGTTGTTATAAGTACCAATAATATGTCACGAAAAAAAACACGTTAACTAGGGGGTTTTGTGGCAACTTTTTGGTCTGCAAGAACTTTGTTTTGTTTTTGAAACAATACTGCAACCGGGCCCTGTGTGTGTACTCCCCCTGTTTGGGTTTTCAGGGGTCGATACTTAGGTCCTGGCCCCGCCCCTTCATTGACCGCTACTAGGTCCTTTTTCTCTCCCTGCTCCATGAGCTTTATCATACCTCGTCTTAAAGCTATGTATGGTTCCTGCCTCCACTATGTCACTTACTAGACTTTCCCCAATTTCCTGACAATTTGACTGAAGAAATACTTCTTAACACCCTTTTTGACTCGTCTGAGTCTTAAATTTTTAAGGACCCCTTTTTCCCCTGTCCCCCCTTTGGGGGAACATCCTGTCACTGTCCACCTTATCTATTCCACGCATTTTTTTTGTGTGTCGTTATCATGTCTCCCAAACCTTCTAATTTCTTGACGTGTTGGGGAACAGGTGTGGGTTCCAAACTGATGCTGCATACTCTAGTATCCTAACTCAGGTGTACAGTGTTTTAAAACGATTCCTTACTAAGGTATCGGAACGCTATTCTCAAGTTTTCCAGTCGCTCATATGCTGCAGCGGTTATCTGGTTGATGGGGCTTCCGGAGACTTTTTTTTTTTCTCCCCCAAAAGTTTTTTTCCCTTTGGGGAGTGAGGTTTGCAGTCTTTTGGCCATTAGCCTTTTTCTGTCTGTGGTTTTTTTTTGCTTTTCCCCCAAATCTTCATGACCTTGCTTTGGGGGCGGAGTTAAATTCGAGTAGCCAGTTACTGGCCCGGGGTTGTCCAGCCTGTCCAGGTTTTTTTGTACCCCTCCCGGGGATCCTCATCTGATATCTTTTTCAAAACAACTTCACATCATCTGAAACAGGGACACTTGGGGACTTCCCCCTTCCATCATGTCATTCAAAAACCCCCAAAAAAAAAAAATGTGTATGTGTGTGTGTGTATTTTACTCACCTAGTTGTTATTGGGGGGGTCGAGTCATAGCTCCGGGCCCCCCCCTCTTCACTGGCCCCCCACTGGGTCACTTCCTGCGCCAGAGCTTTATCATACGTCTTCTTAAAGCTATGTATGGAACCTGCCTCCACTACATCGCTTCCCAAATATTCCATTCCCCCGACCACTCTGTGTTTTGAAGAAATCTTCCTAACCCCCCTTGGTTATCTGAGTCTTTTAACTTCCAACTGTGCCCCTTTTGTTGCTGTGTCCCTTTTTAACTTCCTGTCTTTTGTCCACCTTGAAAAATTCCTCTCAGTATCTTATATGTCGTTATCGTGTCCCCCCATCTCTCCTGTCCTCCAGTGTCGTCAGGTCGATTTCCCTTAACCTCTCCTCATAGGACATACGCCTTAGCTCCGGGACTAGTCTTTTAAATTGCCCCCTTTTTCATCTTCTTTACGTGCTTTTGGTAGATGTGGGGGTTTCCAAAAAGGGGGTATACTCTAGTATTGGCCTAACGTACACAGTGTACAGGGTCCCGAACGATTCTTTTTTTTAAAATATCGAAATGCTGTTCTTAAGTTTGCTAGGCGCCCGATGCGGCAGTTATTTGGTTTTTGTGCGCCTCAGGGGGTGTGCCTGGTGTTATACTCACCCCCCAAATCTTTTTTTTCCCTTATTGAGGTTTTGTTCTCTGGCCCCCCTTGACTTTACTCCGTCTGCGGTCTTCTTTGCCCTTCCCCAATCTTCATGACTTTGCACTTGGTGGGGTTGAACTCCAGGGGGCCAATTTTTTGGCCAGGCTTGCAGCCTGTCCAGATCCCTTTGTAGGTCTGCCTGGTCCTCGTCCGATTGAATTCTTCTCATCAACTTCACATCATCTGCAAACAGAGAGACTTCGGAGTCTATTCCCCTTTCCTCATGACGTTCACAAATACCAGAAACAGCACCGGTCCTAGGACTTTTCCCGGAACCCCCCTTCACCGGCGCCTTTTGACACCTCGCCACGTACCATGACTCGCTGCTGTCTTCCTGACAGGTATTCCCTGAAAACCTTGGGCCTTTTTCCCGTTATCCCCGCCTGGTCCTCCAGCTTCTGCACTAATCTCTTGTGTGGAACTGTGTCAAACGCCTTCTTACAGTCCAAGAATATGCAATCTGGGGACCCTGTCGTAGAACTCCAGTAGGTTTTTTTACACAGTTTCCCCCCTGAAACCGTGTTGGGGGTTATAATCTCATTCCTTTCTAGGTGCTCCACCACTCTTTCCTGATAATCTTTCCATGACCTTGCATACTATACATGTCAGTGACAATTTTGGCTTTTTGTTTAGTGCTCTTTTTCCGTCTCCCTTTTTTTTAAAATTTTGGGAATACATTTGCTGTTTTCCATACCTCAGGTAGCTACCCTGTTTCAATAGATGTGTTGGTGTTGTTAGGGGTACACATAGCTCCCCCCGCTCCCCCTCGGACCCATGGAGAGATGTTATCCGGCCCCATCGCCTTTTTGGTATCTATCTCGCTTAGTAGCCTCTTCACTTCCTCCTCAGTTGTGTGTATTGTTTCCAGTACCTGATGGTGTACTCCTACCTCCGCCTTTATGGAGGCCCTTCTATCTCCTCTGTGAACACCTCTTTGAATCTCATGTTGAGCTCCTCACACACTTCACGGTCATTTCTGTATATTCATTTCTTGGCTCTACGACTGCTCTCCTTACTCTCCTGGGTCCTTTGCCTTCTGTACTTCTTCCATTCCCTGGCACTCTTGATTTGGCTTCCTGCACCTTTGAGTGAACCATGGGCTCATCCTGGCTTTTTCGCTTCTCCTGTTACCCTTTGGGTATAAACTCTCCTCAGCTTCCTTTGCAAATTGTTGTCATATACATTCCATCATCTCGTTTACTGACTTCCCTGCCAGCTCTCTGTCTGTGTGTGTGTGTGTGTGTGTATGTGTGTTGTGTGTGTGTGTGT